>VVHJ01039596.1:0-19182 GCA_015107715.1 Tylochromis polylepis | reverse complement strand
AGAATTGAACCTCTTTCCTTGAAGTTCTTGATGATCCTATAAATTGTTGATTTAGGTGCAATCTCAGTAGCCACAATATCCTTGCCTGTGAAGACATTTTTATGCAACGCAATGATGGCTGCACGCGTTCCTTTGCAGGTCACCATGGTTAACAATGGAAGAACAATGATTTCAAGCATCACCCTCCTTTTAACATGTCAGGTCTGCCATTCTAACCCAATCAGCCTGACATAATGATCTCCAGCCTTGTGCTCGTCAACATTCTCACCTGAGTTAACAAGACGATTACTGAAATGGTCTCAGCAGGTCCTTTAATGACAGCAATGAAATGCAGTGGAAAGGTTTTTTTGGGATTAAGTTCATTTTCATGGCAAAGAAGGACTATGCAATTCATCTGATCACTCTTCATAACATTCTGGAGTGTATGCAAATTGCTATTATAAAAACTTAAGCAGCAACTTTTCCAATTTCCAATATTTATATGATTCTCAAAACTTTTGGCCACGACTGTATTTCAGCTGTGTGTAGTTTGATTACATTTACTATACATTACTGTAGAATCACTGATATGTATAACACACTGATCAGTCAATCATACTGATCAATAATCAGTTGATCAGGTTGGCTTGTATAGTACGTACTAGTGATATTGTGTATATGATGGGTGCACCACGTCATCCACTTGTTTTCTTACTCTCATGTCTCCATCACTCTGGAACAAGGTAAACCTGTACTCATCAGACCTCCAGCGTCCAGTCCTTATGCTTTGTAGCAAACTGAAGATGTTTTTGGTTTTCTTAAGATTACAGAGCTGTTTAGACCCTTGAGTTCCCTTCACATATATGTGTGCTCTTACTTTCACGATTAACCAGGATTTCCTCTGCTGAAGTTTGAGAATACGATCTCCAGTCAGAATCAGTCAGGATTTATGTCCAATCACATTTCATGGAGGGAAATGAGGGTTTCTATAGTCTTCCAGCAGAAATCAAGTTTAAGAGTGAAACGAGGAAAGTGAAGGAGAGCTGTGACACTTAATTATGATTTAACATCAAACAAACTTTGATTTGGTAAGATGAAATTTTGGTTTCTTGGGTTAATGTTTGATTATTTTTTTCATGTGTCTCTTTCCTCACATGTGTGACTTCAACATGGTACCGTAACCATGTGCCTGGGGCGAACTAAACAACCAAATGACCAAAGCTGCTGACACAAAGAATGGCTGCTGGAATACAAGAAGTCAAAAGAAGAAGCACGGGTATTACTGAGATTTTTTCCAAAACATTTCCTGCAGAGCATTTTTTTCCAGCTGTTGGAGCATCTTTCTCTCAGCTTTCTGAGAATCTCTGTGCTCACCGATAAATATGTCATGTGGTGTCATAGAGACATCTGCAGAGACGCACCCGCGATTATACTCCAGGGTCATCTCTACAGACGGCCACAAAACATGAAGAAAAAAAAACAGTGGGTACACAATAACCTGAAACATGATGTCACTTTAGATTGTGTGTGTGTGTGTGTGTTTATGCAGACGTGTGTGTGTGAATGTGTGTGCATGGACTCACTCGACTGCCCTGCTCCATGCTGGAGGGTCACTCATCGTCATAAACACACAGTTGGTCAGAATCGTTACCATAATGAACAGACTGAATAAAGTTTTATTTGTAAGAAAAAAAAAGTCATCTTGTTATCATAAAGGCATACTGTGACATTATGCAGGTAGAGTGTAAACTATCATAAAGGATATGAATGAATGAGGATCTTGATGGCTAAGATCCTGAGTGGGTTGAATGGACTCAGCAGGTAACAGGCTGGCTCAGCATTAAACCTGTAGATTACGTTTCCTTTACTGAGCACAATGAAGGTCTGCAGAGAGACAGACAGGTGAGAGAGAGGTGACAGGCTGGTATGGTGTTTCTCACCATCACTATCAAATGATAACATCAATAAAGTTTTGTTTGCTCTTAAAATTTATGATCTGAGGGAAGAACAGAAAGAAATGATCAAACAAATGAGCAAATAAAAACATCAGATTTAATTTCTAATGCAAGTCCATACTGAAGCGACTTCAAGCGACCGTCAGCAAATTAGCCACTTGTCATGCAAAGTTGGCAATTGATCAATATATGACAGAGTGATAAATATATTAGAGGGTTACCTTGACAACCACAGCATGGACTGACCCCTAAGAACCAACCGTCAGCAACAAAGCAATGTGTGACCAGCAATTTGCTTCTTTTGTGGATTCCCTTAAGACTGAGCCCAGACAGAGGAAGCTAATATCTGTTGCTGATATCTGCAAACGCATTCTTTCAGACACACAGGTGAGGTTAGGAAAATATGTTGAGTAGTTAGGTAGAAAGGGTGCCTATCTCCCAAATCCAAACTAGGAGCTGGTTCCACAGAAGAGATTCCAGGAGACAGTGCGGAAGAGAAACCTACGGTTGTTCTTATTTTCGTCAGCCAGTGATGAATTGTAATATGTCCTTTTTGGTGGTTTTTTTGTTGTTGTTGTTGTGGTTTTTTTGTTTGTTTTTTTTTTTGGGGGGGGGATAAATTTGGCCAGATTTCCAGGAATAAGAGCTGCTTAGAATTTGTCTGATTTTCTGCCAGCAATATGGACTAAGCTTTCACTGTGTGTGCACAAGGACCAAACAGTATGTAACCATGGACCCCCAACTGGACACTCCAGGGACTGCGATTGAATGCCTTCTCCAAGTCCACAAAACACATGTAAATTGGTTGTGCACACTCCCATATGCCCTCACATATCCTTGAAAGCAAAAGGAGCTGGTCCAGCGTTCTATAATGAAATTCTCTACTCTGAGCCCCACTAGGATGACTGAATTCCTCATCCTATCCCTAAGGGAGAGGCCAGCCACGCTTTGGAGAAAGCTTGTATCAGCAATCTCATTCTTTCGGTCACTACCCAGTGCTTGTGACCATACGGTGAGGATAGGGATGTTGATCAACCAGTAAATCAAGCACTTCACTTTCATGCTCAGCTCTCTTTTTACCACAACGGTTAGGTACAGCATCCTCATGACATGGCCCTGATCTGTCTGTTGATCTCTCACTCATTGAACAAGGTCCTGCAACGGTTATACAGGGACTGAATGACTCGTAGCAACAGGCCTATGATGGCCAAACCCATGGCTACACTCTAAAGTCAGTAACTCTTATGTACTTTTCTTTATTCCTTCATCTAAACACAATGACACACTTTGCTTTAGATACATTTGTTCTATTTGTAAGTGGGCACATTTAGTTTACTTATGTATTTATACCAATTCATTTCTTATTTTTGGTTTGTGATTGTGACTAATCCTTGTTTCTTTTACCAGTTTCTTAGCTGCCATGATCCCTGGGAGTTGCCCAAAAAGAGATGGCAGCCAGGGTTTAGAGCACTTAATTACATAGAGGGGATGATTGGACTGCACCACCACTTCCTGCTGAAGGGGGAGAATGTGTATTTTCTTTAGTTAAACAAGCTTTTGTATTCAACTAAATATTTGAATTCAGAGTTTAGTGTTTTTGATTTTCTTCTTTTGTGTTTAGTTTATTAACAAACTAGACTGTACTGCATTGTTTTTGTGGTTTGTGTTTATTTACCCCTGTTGTGTCATAGTGGTCTGATCAGCCATTATATATACCCTCGTGTGTCATTTCCTTTTTAGGTCAGGTATGTTTGTTTGGGCAGTCAGTTGGTTTGTCAAGTTCATATTTCTTTGGCCGAGTTCAGTTTTGTTTCTTTGACCTCTTTTATGAGCTCAACATTTCTTGTTTTTGTAAATATAACTTTTTGGGTTAAATAAAGGAAAACCCTGTTTTTTCTAATAATTGCTGTGACTCCTGCTTTTCAACTCGGTCCATCACAAGGCCGGATGCCACATATTCCCACAGGACATTCCAAAGGACACGGTTGAATGCTTTCTCTAGTTTACCCAACCAGTCTACCTGTGTTTTGTGAAAGTCCCACACAGCTTCAAATATCCTCGAGAGGATAAAGAACTGGTCCATTGTTTCAACCATGACAAAAACTGCTCCTCCTGAATCCAATGTTCTAGTAACAAATGAACACTCCTCTCTGGTACCCCGGCATAGACATTCCCAGGAAAGCTCAAGAGTGTGACCTCCTATAGGTGGGGCACCCACCCTCTAGTTCTCTTTCATAATGATGGGGGTCACCACCCCAGTCTGCCAATCCAGAGGAACTATCCCAGATCGCCACGTCATGTTGCAGGTGTGTCAACTAGGAATGCCCTACAACATCCAGAGCCTTTCGAAACTCATGGTGAACCTCATCCACCCCAGGAGCCAGATCTCCAAGGAACTGCTTAACTGCCTCAGTGACCTCACCCCTAGTAATAGGCTAACTAAGCCCAAGTCATCCCCTTGTTCCCAGACTCTACTACCTCTACAGAAGCCATGTCAGTAGGATTCAGGAGGTCCTTAAAGTATTCCTTCCACTGACCAACTCAGCTGAAGCAACAACCCACCCCTGCTATAAACAGTGTAAGTAGAGCACCTCTTTCCCCTTGTGTGCTGCCTAACAGTTTACTAGAATCGTCTTGAGGCAGACCAAATCTTTTTCCATGGCCTGACCTAACTTCTCCCACTCCTGAGTTTTTGTTTCAGCTGTTGCCTGAGTTCCTCTTGGCCTGTTGGCAACCGTCAGCTGCCTGTGGAGTCCTACAGGCTAATCAAGCCCAATAGGACTTAATCTTTAGCTTGATAGGTCCCTTCCCCTCTGGTGTCCACAATCTTGATTGGGGATCACCACCACGACAGGTATCAACCCCTTTGCAGCTGCAGCTCCTTACAGCAGCCTAATCAACGGAGGTGCGGAACAAGGTCCATTCAGACTTAAGGGTCCCAGCCTCCCTCGGAATGCAATTGAAGTTCTGCCAGAGGTGGGAGTTGACAATTTCATGGACCGGGGCTCTGTCAAGCATTTCCAGCGCACCCCCATAATATGTTTAGGTGTGCCAGGTGTGTCTGGCATCCTCCCCTGCCACCTGATCCAACTCACCACCAAGTGGTGATCAATTGACAGTTTAGCGCCTCTCTTCACCTGAGTGTCCAGAAAATATGGCTGCCGATATGATAATACAATTACAAAATTGTTTTGTACACTTACGGACATCCTTATGTTCAAACATATATTTCTTTAAACAAAAACACCTTCTGTGATTGGTAGAAAGGATCCAACTCCTCCAATGGGGTGTTGAGAAACTCAGGAGGTGGGTCTCCATATATAAGGGGAAGAGGTTTTCCGGCCTCCAGGTCACTGGCTGGTTTAGGAAGATCTTCCTCTGCAATCTGTGACACAGCCAGAGTATGGATTATATGTTTTCAGAGTACTGATTACTTGTCCTTAGCTGATCAGTATATTGTATACCTCAATATTGTTCTCCTTTCTTATCTGACATTCCTTTTCTTCAGCTTCATGGCGTCGTTGGATTTCCTCCAGTGATGCCGGTGTGAATCGTTTGAAAATCTCTGAACCAATAGGGGGCAAAAGAGGTGCCATGTTGGCATCATGCAGAATCTCCTGAACTTCCCCAGCTGCCTAGTAACTGTCACCTGTATGGAAGGAAAAAGCAGGGGATTTAATACACAAGTCCTTCATTAGACAGGAGCACCATGATGTCACAGCAAAACCAAAACTAACTAAAACTGAACTAAATCAATTTGTCACAATCCGGCTGTGTGCCAGCAGGATAGGACCCAAGTGCAGACTCATGGAGACAAAACTTAAACTCAAAAACACACAGCTTTATTGCTGGCGAGGAGGGAAAAGGTGATACTAAACTAAACTGGGAGAATCTCAATAAATCACTCACACAGAGAGATACACAGGGAAGGTACACAGCCATGAGGGAGACGCTGACATAAATACACAGAAGGATAACGAGGGAAGTGAGGACACACGGGGAACACAGCTGACATGAATTACCATAACAAGACAGGGAAGGCTAACTGAACACAACAAACATGGAAACACGAGACCTTCACAATAAAACAGCAAACATGATGCGGGAGTGGAGGAGAGGCAGACGAGAGGGAGCGAGGGAACACGAGGGAGAATACAGACATGACGGGCTGGGGAAACATGGATAAACATGATGGAATAAAACACAAGGAGGGGAAACAAGGCACAAGAACTCACACAAGCACAAACACACAGAGGGAGACACCAAGGGCAAAGGCACAAGGGGAAAGCTAATAAACAAAAGCTAAACAGAATAACCTAGGTATTTATAGAATGAACATAGAATAGACTTCAAAATGCCAAAAAACATAAGAAAACCAGAAACACTGGGTCAATAGACCCAGGACCATGACATAATTAAAAAAAGAACCACAAGAAAAACGTGACTGTGAATAAAGCGCGAATAATTATATCAATCAGAAACTTCACTGGTAATCTTAAATGATGTGACTATTAAAAGTAAGTTCTACCTTCCTGGTGTCTTTAAATGTCGTTCAGAGGATCGCCTCATCACTTTCTCTGATATTTTAGAGTCTCTACCTTAGACTGGAGCTGAATCAAAACTATAACATTTGATCAGTATGTCAATCACTTGAGCCTTTCATGTCTTCAGTGTTGCTGGTGTTAACCCCACCCTTGCGTTACTATGGCACCAGCAGCTGTTGGGAGTCATCAGTTTAACCCTTGGGTGTAAAATTACAGTGAGTACGATGACCTGGCTCATTCCAGCGCGCGCGCGCGCGCACACACACACACACACACACACACACACTTCATTCCTTTCAGTATTTCTACATGATTTTCTTTCATACCCTCTCACTGATCAACTGCTGAACCCCAACATTGTTTTTTATTTTAGCTGTATACGTAAACTCATCCAGCATGACTCCAGCATGTAGCATGTTACAGCACTCCTTTACTATTGATCGCACTGTTGATTGACTACATTTTACATTAGACTCAGCAGCTCCTTGAGAAACTGTATTTCTCCCAGCTCGTCTGTCAGCTCAGTGACTCTGCTGGTTCCCACAAATATTAGGCTACAGGAGGCTAAATAGACACACACACACACACACACACATACATTTTGAATCAGTCCAAAGAATTTATTATTACATCAAACATTAAGTAACACTTGTGTTAAAATGCTGTTTCATCACATGTAACAATAAAAGATTTAAAATAAATGTAAAACTTTCACCAGCATCAGAACAAACACGTCGCGAGCTTTGTTAACATTCAGCTGAAAACATTAACTCTCATTAAAAGTGCCGCTGCTGTGGAAACACAAAACACACACACATTCATCAACATGCATGACAACATGTGACTGAACACACACATATAAACACATAAAAGCACAACTACAGAAAATCTGATGATGGCAGAAAATAAGGCTTACAGTAAGAGCTGCTGTGGCTGCGTCCTCTGATTGAACCTGAAAGTGTGTGTGTGTGTGTGTGTGTGTGTGTTTATATGTCTTTGTTTGTAAATGTGTGTGTGTGTGTGTGTGTGTTTGTTTGTGTGTCCATCAGTGACATGTCATTCAGCCTCTTGTTCTGGTGATAGCTGGCGCCACACACAGACTGACAGACATTAATGTTTTGATTCACCACAGGATGGCTTCAAAGACCTAACCCTAACATCACTTTACATTCACAATGATCATTTTAAGCTCCTCCCAAACAACCCATTATCACTAATACTAATAAAAAGCATTAATGTTAGATTAAATCTGACATCTTTTCCAGACCTTCAGGTTTATTCAAACACATAACCTTCAGGTGCCTTGTTAATCTTTATTTCCTGTCCCGTTATTAGACTTAGCTGTGTGTTCCCAGGTGTCTCCCCTTTGCCCTCATCAGCTCTTTGTTCCCTCAGTTTGCCTTAGTTCATTGTCACATCATCTTGTTTCCTGTTTATCATGCCTCCTGTTTTGTAAATTTCCTGAGTCCAACTTAGTTTCCAAGCTGCCAGTGTGTCTGTGTTTTTATGGATTCTTGGTTTTCCCTCCATAAAAGATTATGTTGTTGGATACCTGCCTACCTAAGAGTCTGCAAGAACTTCTGTGCATGTCAGGTTTAATACAGACTGAGGAGTCTGTATTAAACCTGACATCCACAGAAGTTCTTAAGTCCTGTTTTATCATGTTGTTTTCCTAATGGTGGCAGTGAAACCTCACTGTTTTAATGCATAAAGCCAGAGTTCACAGCAGTATGAGGACCAGATTCTTCCATGTGATGGTCTTATGAATAAAAAAAGGTCTGTTTATATGCAGATGACACTCTGATTTTGTGTTCACATCCTGCCTGCAGAGTCTTCTCATTAACTCAGTCATGAAATAGAAATCCCACACAGCTGAATTGACCCCGGTGATACAAAGGCACAAGCAGTTTTCCAGCACAAATTTCCAGCCTGTGAATCCAGAATATCTCATAAACATTACTGGAAAATATTCAGCTGCAGAAAAGGAAAAAGGAGACTTCATCAAGCTGATTGAGCTTCTGAAAAATTGCATGCATGCAGAACCAAGAGCAATGGAGTAGGTAGGGTAGGGTATTACAGTTTGTTGTTTGAATACAATTAATTTAACTTTTTTTTAAACAGCTTTAAAGGAGGAAAGGAAAGTGTATAGAAAGGTTGAGTGACTGAGTAAAAAATAAATACATCAGCTCACACTAACACTATCAAAGGGAGCACACACACACACATGGATTAAAAGCAGAAGGACTTTTCTCTATCAGTGTGACACAACATCATCACACTCTGCTGGAACAACAACACAGATAACTCTGTGTGTGTGTGTGTGTGTGTGTGTGTGTGTGTGTGTGTGTGTAACCATAGCCTGCAGAATGCTGTTGGACATGCTCAGTAACGTTTGGTATTTCCTGTCTCTCTCTTGGTCTTTGAGCAGGAAGTGAATGACAGACTACAGCTGCAGACTCCTCCTACAGGCAGGGGGCGCTGTTCTACATGTCATTTTAAAGAAATATTTATTCAGTTATTCAGGAACTTAAATTAAGATCATAACAACTCGTTTCCCAAAGAACAGTCAAAAGTGTGTGTCCTTTTAAGTCTTTGTAAATCTGTGAGAAATATTTAAACTATATGGACTTTAAACAGCACAGTGTGTGACAGCTGAGTGCCAGTATGGAAACAGCTGAATTACACGTGACTGGTGAGTGTCTAATGCAGGGCCTTCTTTCATTCAGTCTGAAAAAGAGACCATTATGAATAATTTTTGTTTTTTCTTTTAGATGAAAAATCAGCACCAAGATTTACAGCAATAATACCAAATACACACACACACACACACACACACACACTGAGGGATGAATCAGGGTTTCTTTAGGCTTCAGTGCTGAACTCGTCTTCAGATCACAGACCTTCTGTTTGGTGCTCACCTCACTCTTTCTCCTGATCCAAAACATGCAGGAGGATACAAAGAGCTCAGTGGCCATGTGACACAAATAAAGACCTTCAGTTGTGTCCTCAGATTTGGAGCTACCTGAACAATCTACCTGTGAGAGACAGGTGGGATCTCCAACATGGGACCATGTGCTGCCTTCTGTTGTAATGGAATAATTTCAGTGTCTCGGTCACTGTTTTTCTATTGCACAGAGTGATAAGACTGCGTAAAAATTAGGCAATGCGAGCAGCAGCGTTTTGCTGTGTTGATACTCTAGCCGTGTCCTGTGTGTATGCATGAATACAAAGCTAACCTATGTCTGCAGTCTGAGACTGCGCACTAACATGTTCATTGACTTTCCCACATGTTCAAAAAAGCAGCTGAAGGTTCAGAGGTTCTGACTCTTACCACGTGACGTGGTTTGCTTTGCGTAGAACCGTCTCTCACTGCTTACCACAACTCATTATTGTTTTAAATATTTACTTCCCATGTTTAGTAACTTTTTCTCTTTCTGTGTGTGATGCTTGGATGGCTGGAACCTTCTGAAGATCTGAACAGCAAAGTTCTGCAGTCATCTATTTAAATGGATTCAGCATGTGCAGAGGAACTGCTGATGGCTGTGTTTGAACTGCTTAACTTGACCCCAGCTGGTTTGTGGTTTGGTTCTGACAAATGTCTCGTCTGAATATTGTCAGTGTTAAATTTTGCCGCGTGAGTTTCTCTGATTGAGATGTTCCAAAGTTCACTGACAGCAAGTCCAGATTCTCCAGTTTCTCTCTGAAATCTCTGCGGACAAAAAACGAGCTGCAGAGCTGAGCAGCTGACACACACACACGTGTTTTAGTCTGTACGTATTCTGTGAGGATCACATTGCAAATCAGACGCCAAGAAACTTGTAACTATAAATCCTCCAACCTTCTGCCATCTCTCATGTGAGCATGTGGGTGTTTAATTCAGTCATGCTTCTCTTCAACTCCGAAAACTATATGAAATAAAAACAGACTAGAAAGTAACACAACAAAGAGGCAGGTAAACATGAAAAGCAAAAAACCCCAAAGTACTCAAATCTCAATAAGGAAAACAAAACAGGAACCCTCTGTATTTTCTCCTTGGGCTCAGGCTCTGGAAGACAAAGCAGGAAACCAGCGTTTGTGCAGCTGCAAAGAATCGTTAATAAAACTAAAGAAAAACTCTAAGATAGATTAGGAGAAATGTCCAAATATAAGTTGATTACAGCAAAATCACCTCATGGTATCAACTGAGCAAAGCCATTGACAGATGAGAAACCATGAAATGAATTGTTTTTCTTAATATTATGCATTTATTTATTTAACTGTAATGTGTTGTGTCATTCATTAGTTAACCTGGCAGGCAATTTTAAATAATACCAGTACACACAATGTCACCGAGAATTCAATATAATTTAAAACGATGTATTGATTAATGGATATTTAAATAATATCTTTATTTTCAGTTTTATTATTTCTTGATATTTTTTGCTTCTAACTTCTCCTGATTGTAGCTGATAGAAAGGAGAGACCCTGATCAGGATTCACACTAAAGAAAACAAGTTTAACTATAGAAAACATTTCAGAAACTAAGATTGTATCATTTAATGTTATTATTGGTGGCTTTAACTGATACATTTGAATTTCTTCTACATTTGACATGATGTTAGCTGGTTTTCACATGATCGGATTATATTTGTTTACATTTCCCACTCTGTCACACTGTTTGTTTAAAGACCTCGCCAGCTGCTATCTCCTGGTTAGTGCAACGTCAGCCCCATTTTTCTTTATGGTTTAGTCTGCTTCATTCACTCATAACCAGTCTTTTTTCATCTTTGTGGGAGCTGAGTTCTGTAACTGTTCTTTACAGGCCTTTGTCTTTTACGTACTCAGCATGTGAAGAATACTCCATAATTAGTCGGTCCGAATGTATTCAGTGATTATCTGTTGAAAATTACAAGTAACTTTTTAGTTATCATCATAAGGTCGTGCTTGTGGCACCACGTGGGGCAGTTTGCAGGTTAAGGTGCAGCAATTTTGGATTCCTGTTTTGGGTAAATTCAGTTCAGTAATATCTGTTGCCTTTAATTGCAAAGTATGATGGTGATAAGATGGAATTAACAGTTATTTAAATAGCTAACATTAACTTGTGGGACGATTTGTGCTTACTGAAGGTAACTAATGTCACTTTATTTGAGGTTGGATAAAGTTAAACTTACAGTTGTACTAAAGTCAATATTACTGTGAAACACAAGTGAACTTGGCACCAGTTTCACTTGTACAGTTTTTCTTCCTGTATATGAAACGAAGCGACTCTTTTTGAAATCAGTTCTCATTTATTCATCTACAAATCTGACTTAAATAACTGCAGCCTAAAACACTAATTATCAGGTCAAATAAGTAGAAGATATGAAAGACTGACAACATATTTGTCACAGTGCTGGTTCGGTGACCCAGTGTTTTGGTTTTTTGTATTATTATTATTATTGATCTTGGATTTCATCATGGTTGTCACTGTTAGTGTTTTGGTTCTGTCCTAGTATTCCTAGCTCCCTAGCTCTGTAGTATTTCCTGAGTTTGAGTTCTTCGGTTTTGGCTTCCCTGTGTTCTGTGTTGCCACTCTGTGCCTTACTGTCCCATGTCTCAGGTCCCTATGTTCTCTGTCTCCCCGGTCTCTGTGTTAAGCTCGTGTCTGCGCGTGCCTGTTGCATTTCCTGTTTTACTTTGATAGTCCCGGTCCTGTGTGTAGTGTACCTGGTTTTGCTTCCCCTTGTCTCGTCAGCTCTGATTTCTGTCAGCTTTGTTTCCCTCCTGTCTCCCATTCCCTGATTGCTCCAGTGTGTATTTAAGCCCTGTGTTTTCCTTGGTTTGTGTTGTGTTGTACCCTCTCTTTGTGCTGTGTTTCTTCTGTCATGGTTTAAGCCTGTGTTTGCTTATGTCTAGTTTCCAGTGCCAGTTTAGTTTAGGTTTGAGGTTTTGTAAGTGTTAATTTCCATG
This sequence comes from Tylochromis polylepis, assembly GCA_015107715.1. Classification (NCBI taxonomy): domain Eukaryota; kingdom Metazoa; phylum Chordata; class Actinopteri; order Cichliformes; family Cichlidae; genus Tylochromis; species Tylochromis polylepis. The sequence continues at coordinate 6,776 of VVHJ01039596.1, read as the reverse complement.
AAGAGTTTTTCCAGCAATAAAAGCTGCGTTTTGAGTTTAAGTCACATCTCTGAGAGTCCTGCATTTGGGTCCTATCCTGCCTGCCACACAGCACACACCATGACAATATTCAGAAGACTGAAATCGAATTATATTCTATATGGAAATAACAGCATTAACCACAGTTATGTTTATGTAGCTAATCCTGACTTTAACTAAACATGCCTGACATCTGCTCAGGCAAGTTCAAGTGATGTGGTCACTATCTTACCTACAACTACATCCGTGAGCAACTGAACTCACCATGTGTGAAGAGGCCAAACATGTAAAGGAGCAGAGGCTGCCATAGATAATATTTGTACCCATCAGTCATGGAAGCTTTATCTTCTCAATTTCTAGCTGCAGTCCTTATTTTATATCAGGGTCGGCAACTTTTCAGATCATGAGTGCCATCTAAAATTTTCTCAGAAGTCAATGTTTCATATCAACCGTTGCATTAACAAGAAATTTAATAATGCTGCATATCAACAGTTATGCACTATACAGAACTGCGTAATGTTCTTGAGACAGTGAAACTTGTCAGGTAGTGATGTCCAGCAGGTGAAAATGCAAGCTCCATGATCACGCACAGCTGTGGATTCCAGCTGCATTCGTAGTTCTGCAAACTTTGTCCCCCACAGAGTCATGCTTTCAGTTCAATCAGCTGCATTTCCATGTCCTCTGTGTCTAGCCAGTTAAAGACAAATCCAGCTTTCTGGTTTGATCAGAAAAAAAACATTGGCCCATACACCTGAAAGTCCCCCAAAACGCGTTGTGAATTCTGTCTCGAGTCTTCAGATGTATCTGAGTATTTCTGTGGTGCCGGTGCTGTGCTGAGAAGATGGCTCTCTGAGGTATCTGAAGTGGAAGTTTCAACATCGCTTGAAAAAATTGCCAGCTGGCAATGTCCCTCTCACCGGTGGGCTAAGTGACTTTTAGCCAATTACAAGTTGAGCCCAATAGGTGGCATTGTGAGCTAAGACACTGTGATTAAGAAACAGGGCAACTGATGTGTCGGTGCGAGCTAATTTGCGATGTGCACCAGTGGCCCGGCTGTAGATATTTATTTCTGATGCACCTTCTCTGATGAATTCACTGCCCGTCGTGCCATCAGTTAACCCTTGGTGTGCCAGCTGTGGCACGAGTGCCCAGGGTTGCTGACCCCGTCTTATATAAATGTCATTAATATGTTGGCTTAATGTTTACATCAGGTTTTCAAACTATCCTGATGATGTTACTCCTCCTACACTTACTAAGAAGATCCTTGCACCCTCTGTTTGATCAACAAAAAGGAATGCAAAAAGCTGAAGTTAAACATGAAACACTGTCAGTTATTAAACTACTGTTAATAACTGACAACCAACCGGAGGAGAAAAAGACATTACAGGAATTCTATATTCATACAGTGAAGAACCAAAAACTAACAGCACCTTCCTGTTAAAGTCATTCAACACGAACTTGAACAGAGCTGAAAGTGCTACTGTCACATCTGCTGAGGCAGACAGCATGGAGATGAAAGATTGTGGTCCCAAATGCAGACAACGGAGATAGAGAAGGTTATTAACAAAACACGAGCCTTTATTTAGGGCTGCTCAAAACACTACAAACCAAAAGCGAGGGACGAACGAGATAGAATTAACAAAACCTAAATTGGGGAAGCTAAAACACAAAACACTAGAGAGCGAAATACAAAAACCTGAACCGTGAAACCTGGGACCTGAGAAACCTGGAACTTGGGAAACATGAGTAAGCAGATGAGCTGACAACAGGTAAAGGAAGACAAATACACAAGGGATAACAAGGGGATAGGAACCAGGAGGGAAACACAGCTGGGACATGTCACACACACGAAACAGGGAGGAAGCAAAACTGATCACACTATACACAAGATGAGGAACTATCAAAATAAAACAGGAAACATGTGACACATGCTGAAACACGGACTTGACATAGGGACAGGGAAAGAACAGACATGAAAACATAACTGACTCGACGAGAGACAAGGAACACAGGTGAGGCACAGTTACAAAACCTAAGAACTAGAAATCACAAGAATATAACTAGAAACTAACTAAATCAAAGAATATTCAAAGCCAGAAACACAAACACTGGGTTCCTACACCCATGACCATGCAACACGTTCTCACCCCAATGCGTAACATGCTGACCCATGTGACAAATCATCGGTATGTTACGCGTGGGGAATGAGAATGCTGTGGACCATGACAGCTTCTCCTTTAGGCTGTCGTGGGTTTTCCTGGGGCCCTAAATCTGGATTACACTTGGATAAATCTGTTGCATTCTTATTTACAAAGTCTGGGGGATTTTCTGTGTATTGCTGTAAAAGATGTCTTAATACCAGACGAAACTCCACAAATCCCAAATCTGTCAGCAGGGATTTGGGTTTATTGTGACTACAATCATACAGCAGATGTGATGAAATCATGGGGACATAAAGTGAACATTTCACTCAGTGGAGACATCAGAAGGACAAAAGGAAGAATCTGTTTGGGTGTCACATGATGATTGATCGTCTCAGGCAGCCAATCCAGGTTCTGTAGCTGTTCACAGAAAAGATTTTCATTTCCACCAATCACAAACATGGATGGGTGTAGAGCTGCTTATAAGAACAATCTCCCAAAGAAATCTAATTAAAAATATCATTTAAACAAATCCAAATAAATAAAAACACATTTATCAGCATAGTGAGCAGGTTTATGAAATAGCATAATAGCATACACAACCAAGCAGCTCAGTCACTAATAGTCTCTCATATTCATACTCAACCAACAAAAACAAAGACCTCAGATCCTCTTAAAAACCATTAGACCCTCTGGCAATGTGAGCTCTGAGAGAACTTAACTAATGGAAAGATCTGGTTGGTCAATAAATGGTGCTTTTGCATGTAGCGATCTCTTGTCTTCAGCACAAGTGCCTGCTGACCTAACCTGCCCAACACGGTCAGCAGCATAAGTTACCAGGAGATCTACAGAGTACAGGCCTGTGAGGTTAGAAGCTGCTAGTACACGTTTAAACTGTCACACTTGTCGGTTCTGAAGCAAAGCTAGTTTTAGCAACCAGATATGTGATAATCAATTTAAATTAAACGTTTCCTGGTCAGGAGCTGCCACCTCATCTTATAGGAAACATAGCATCCTGATCTGACACTAATAGTGCTAATGTGACGAGCTCAACGCCATTTCCTCTTAACCTTTTGGTGTGACCCTCCCCTGTTAGTGCTTAGCTTGGCTACAGCCACACAGAGCTAAATTAGAAAGCAGCAGTTGTTGGTCACAGCAGTTGTTAATATCTGATCCCTGATCAGCTTCTTCACTACAGTCAGCTGGCCTATAAATAATGTCTGCTGGCTTACCTTAAACTCTAAACCCAGTCAGTGTTCCATCTTATAAAACCCAACCTGGATGTAATGAGGCCCTCTTTAAAACTATTAAAGTCTGAGTCACATTTAGCATGGATAATGTAGCTTAGAAATGCTAATCTGCATAATCACAAGGTGCTGCTGCAGTGTGAAACTCACTGATACACAAGATCAACGAGACCATCTGCCAGGAAGATGTTAAAGAAGCAGCACTCTGGTTTATCAGACTGACACATCAGGCAGTAAACAAGAAGGTCCAGAACAAAATCAGACTCCACGGTCTCTGCGTCACACTTCAGATGCTCTTGCTTGTTTAAACTATGAGCTAATGTCATCTTATGCTATCATTCCCTCAAGCATCTTTCTTGCCATGTCATAAAACCATGGCAACAAGACAAGTGTATTTTACTGTTTTATGTTTTTAGCAGCAAAAGCATGGAATGAAACAATCAGAGTTCATCTTCATAACTTGATCTTACAGACGCTCAGGTAGCAAACACGCCAAACCTGCAAGCACAGCCCACTCAGCTGAACATTCCTGTGAGGCTTTGACCACCTTGCACTGAGGTCCAGAGGTAATGGAAGTTTCAGTTAGAGAGACGGGTCAAAAGTCCAAACCTGCCAGGAAAAACTGATTGTAGAGTACTGTGTTTTTGGTTTGTTTTTTAAAGCACCATCTTTGCATAAAATAAGGACAGTTTGGTTAAAGTGAGTCTACTTTTGATTTACTTTCATATTTTTTTCACTTTAGCTAAAAAGTGTCTGATGGTGTGCAGATATGATCACCGAGGGTATCAGGTTAACAGCAACACAACAGGTGTAACTCTCACACACACACACACACACACACACACACACACACACACACACACACACACACACACACAGACAGACAGTGTGCTCATAAGGACAGTAACGAGGATCTGTTGTTTCAAAGTGAAAACTAAATTATAAAATCCCGTTCTTAGATTTAAATCAGAATCCAAAGCACTTTGAGTCTTTGGTGAAAATTGTAATTTAGACATTTTTAGTAAATTTAGACATTTTTCAGACTATCAGAGGAAAACGTGTCTTTAAATATTACAAAAAACAGCTCCATAAACAAAACAAAGGTCAACAGAATAAACTGCTGTCTTGCACTCTTTTTCAGAGTCTGTAAAATCTTATGTTTCACTTCACGTCCAAACACATAAAGTTCAGCCTCACCTGCTTCTGCTGTTTCTTCCACAGTAAATCCAGTAAACATCAGAGTCACAGCACCATGCTGCCTGTCTGTATGTCTCTCTCTTCGTCTCACGTCTTCTGGCCTTGCCTTACTCTGCGTCTCTGACTGAAACTCGAGAGGTCAGGTAGTGTGTCAACCCCCCCCCCCCACACACACACACACGAAGCCTCATGTTCATCAGTTCCCATCAGAACTTTATAAAATAATTTCTGACAACATAAAATTATCAACCCTTCATTTAAAATAATAAAAGAAACATTTAGTAAAATCAACAGATTAATAGATCAAAAATATATTTGTTTTTAAAGATGCATGATATATGACATGTATTCCTATGTGAGACATGACGACAGAGGAGTTTAAATCTAAAATATCTCATGAAAGCTCAAGTTCAGAATGAACATTCACACCAAGAGTAAGTTAGATTCAAAGGCGCACTAACTTTTTATCACAGCAGTCATAAAAAGCTTTTATGCAGCCATGAGAGGAATCGAAAGTCCTGCAGCAGCTGCTCCAGCTGTCAGAATCTAGTCTGGGTCATGTGATGACAAACTCGTATATAGAAAAAGCTGCTCTTTTTAAATGAAACTGTCCATAGTTTCATGAGGGATAAGTGGATGTAGAACACAAGATGTCATGTGAGCTGAGAACTGTTTGAATATAAAATACTTTCCCTCCACAGACAGGCTGGAGGATTATCCCATCAGACCTTGGCTTGAGCAGAATATCTCAGGAGGTCCGATCATCTGTACTTTATATACATGTACATACATGGCTGCTCCCCTCCCTGAGCCAGTTTTCTTCTTGTTAAATGGGAGCTTTTCATTCCCACTGTTATCAAATACTTGCCCTTAGGGGGTCATGTGATCTTTGGGATTTTATCTGTTTCTGTGTATTATTGTATGGTCTTTACCTGACAGTATAAAGCACCTTTAGGCAACTCTTGTTGTATTGTGGTGCTATATAAATAAAACTGAAATTAACTAAATAATATTTTCCACTTAATAACCCACTTCAACTTTAGTTTCAACTTGAAAGACATCCAGTTAGAATAGCAGGTGCTTGACTGGGAAACCAGTCATCCATATAGGATGTATTTTTAAAGCTAAACTTGTGAACAGATGTGTGACGTGATAAGTGTTCACTTGGAACAGGTGTAAGCTCAAGGAGGTTTTGTGTTTGCATGTCATTCTGTCTGTAAACACAATAGCTTGAAAGTTTGGAAACAAACAAAGCTTCCATCCACCGAGATCTTTAAGGTTAGCTTCATGATTTATTTGTGGAAAACTGACAAACTATGATTCTTACAAGTCTCCTGTGTATCGTGAAAGAAGATATAAAGATGAAACATATATAACCATTTAAAACTATGTTTCTTATTGCAATTGTTTGTACTGACAACATATAGGCATATAGGGAATGATAAATGGTGATTTTAAAGATCACATTATAGTTTGCATCCAAATATAATATTTCACCACTTTCATATTTTACAGTTACCTTTACCTCAGTTTAAGTGTGTTAGAGTTTAGGAAGGGGTTTAGTGTTAATGCTCTGTACGTTCATTGGATTCTACTTTATGAAACAAAATGACTGATATTAGGGTCAGTCTGTTACTGTCAGATACTGCACACTAGTGGTTACAAAAGAGCAGTACAACAGGTTGAGCATATATTCAACATATGGACAATAAACACACAGAGGAAAGAAAATGTAGGAGCCATTTTTGTGTTTTGTTTATTACTAGGTGACACTTATTTTGTTTTTAAATGATTGTATTTAAGCTAGGCTCATTTAATTAGCGTCAGGTATTGTTAGAGGCTGGAAGTAACAAAGTACAAATACTTTCTTACTGTACTTAAGTATAATTTTCAGGTATCTGTACTTGGGTTAGGGTTAGGAAAATTGTTCGGGCACCAGGAGTCCCTGGTGACCCGAAAATGCACTGGCCATCAATGGGTTGCTGCTGGAATGTGGTATCCCTGCCGAGGTTCAAAAAATTGCCCATCACGGGTAGTTGCACTGTGCTTCAAATTGGGCCGTCGCGACGTTTCGGCGTCAAATTGGCCTTCTTCAGGCTGGCCCAACGTCTCATTCTGTGTCTGTTTGTTCTGTTCTCTGTGTGCCTGTCTTGGCTTTTATAGTCACGTTAGT
>VVHJ01039589.1:0-10605 GCA_015107715.1 Tylochromis polylepis | reverse complement strand
GAGAGTTTTAATGACACACAGTGTAGTGGCCTATGTTAATTTACAGGCTTTCACCATGACCCCACTCAGATAACAGAGGCTCAGCAAAGTGCTGGAAGCCCCAAATTTGACATTCACACATGAAGGGATAAAATATGGCAGACCAAATGGGGTCCGGGGAATCGCATGATTGTGTTCAGGTGGTGTGGAAGGAAGAGCAGACTACGCTGGATCTCAAAGGGGAATCCATGGAAGGTGCAGAAGATCTCTTCACAGATGGTTGCTGCTTCAGAGATGAGAAGGAGGGACTCAAAGTAGGCTATGCCAACAGTGAAACCGGAGATGGGTAAGTTTCCCCTGGTGCAGAGGCCGGGGCAAGAGATAGTGGTTGATTACACAGACATGGTAACATCAGTGAGAGGGTTTAGATAAATATTACATCCCTGGCATGGATTCCCCGAGGGAATTGCAGGAAATGGAATTCATGCTAGGATTGCAACACAGGTTTGGGGCAGTTTATCATCCACAGTCTCAAGGAAAGGTTGAAAGAATGACCCAAATCTTGAAAAATAAATTGGCTAAAATCTGTGCACAGACCAAAATGGATTGGGTTAATGTTACCAATAGCGCTAATGAGTGTTAGATGCTCAGTAAATCAGTCCACCGGGTTCACTCCTTATGAGTTGTTCACTGGGAGGCAATTTCCTGGACCCACCGCGGGGGTACCAGTGTTAGAGAGGAAACACTAACCTCGAAACATCTGAAGCATGAATGTAATCTCTTTGATATGCTACTTAGTGATGGTGGTGCCTCTCAAAGCAGAGCCAATGAGAATGGCAGGAGAGGGTGGAGCAGTGAGTTCAGGGTGTGGTGTCAGGGGAGGCTGATGAACACAGCTGTTCTCCTTCACCTGGTCACGCCTTCCCTATCTCAGTAGGATGCCAGGACATGACGGGAGAGCAGTGCGCTGCATGAGAACAAGGCAGCTGGAAAGCTGCACAGGTAAAGAAAACGCACACTGCACTCTAAATTAAAAAAAAAAAAAAATGCTGTGCACCTTGGGTCTTTTATAAAACAGAGGGCAATTACTTTTCACACAGGGCCAGTTAGGTTTGGATCACTTTTTTCTTAAATTATGATTTTTTTTTTAAATTAAAAAAAACTGTTTTGTTTTTATTCAGGCTCTCTTTGTCTAATATTAAAATTTGTTTGATCATCTGAAATATGCAAAAAATAAAAAGGGACAAATTAATTTTTCACAGCACTGCAGTCATCTGCATCATGCAGTGTATGCCTGAATTCAAAGTGTTAATCTTTACCAGTGTTGCACTTGATGCAGAACTTTGGATGCTTAATCAGATAATAAGAAAGCAACGTTACAGGCATTTCAATGCGAACAGAGAGAAATGCATCACACTTCGAAGTGGTTCCTCAACTAGATTGAAGAACTAAACATGTTTTCGTGCAAAAACTAAAAATATCAGTCCATTTTGACATGATCTGACAGCTGTTTTCAGTTTCCAGCTATCAGTGAGGGCAGTCTGTTTCTCACCCCATCAGGTACTCACACTTAGTCAGAAGCCTTTGCCATCATCTGTGTCCCCCTTTCACACTGTTTTGTGTGTATGTTTAGGGTTGTCTGATAGACTTTAATAGATGTCCTTCAACACTGAATTAGCACAAAGATGCCATGAAGCTGTTGCTAAATGTTTACTCCTGGTATCTTCATGTCGTAAGACTTTTTTTGCACAAGGGAAAAGTTTGCCTTCTAAAGTGAAAGTGTGTTGTAATCCAAACCATTTCCTGTAAATAACAAAGCAGTTCTGGTGCTTAAACCTGACTGAAATAGTCCATGAAAAAAGAAAGAAAAGTAAAACAAAAGTCTATAATGGAATTCGTACATGGGATGCTAATCCTTGTTTTCCATGTGAAATTGCATTGCAACTCAACCCTACCAACAGAATAGAATTTTGCCTGTTGTTATACTTCATCGTTCTAGACTCTGGCCCTAGATAGGTAACACTTGGATTATGTGGGTAGCACTTTAAAGTGTGACTAGAAGGGTTCCTGACCAATTCATATCAGTGTGTGTTGAGCTGAGAATAAGAATGCGGTGCTTGTTAATTTTCTATTTGCAGGGGATCAATACATCTTTAACTTAAGAAAAGGAAACATGGTGATGAATTTTGTAATTGGACTACTTCCTGACATCCTTATAAATGTACAGAATATTAATGAACTGACCTTTCCTAGCAAAGCTTTCCTTGCGGAGGAAGCAGACCATAGCAAGAAACTTGGTGACCTCTTTCAGGTATATGACTGTGGTGTTGTTCAGGTGAATGATGGCCATAGAGTCTTTGTCGTGGGGTAAACCAGCTTCAACATTTGGCAGACTGAAGGAAAGAAGACAGGAAAAAGTAGCTTAGATAATATTTACTTTTACATAATACTGAGACACTGTACACTTTTACTGAGGGAGCACTGTATTATAGCTTCTCGTTTTGAACAGTTTAAAGAAACTGCCAAGTGCCTAGGTAAACAACACAGTCCTGATTTTATTTAGAACTCATCCAGAGGACTTTCAAAATGTAGAGAGAAAGTTGGAGAGAGAAGAAAAAAGGAAGATGTAGCACCCTGAAATGGATAGATGGATGCATGGATTCTCTGCAGGTCGTCTATGTTTGCAGAGGCATTGAGGAGGAAGCATGAACTTTCACTTTTTATCCAAATTCAGAAGTACAAATGATCATCACTTTTTCTCCTGTTTATGCTGTATCATATCTGTATCATAAATCCTTCCTTACAGTCTGTTACATGTATTTAGTTTAATAACCCCAATAGCACACCAAGAGATATATTTTGGTCAAAGTCCTTCCTCTTCCCTATACTTTGGAAAAACAATATTTTTGTATGCTTTTTAGACAGTCATGCTGGGACATTGCTTCAGTTCCTCACTCAGTCTGTTTCACAGCTTCACTTTATGTGAAGCATCTCTGTATGTGGATACAGAGATGCAAAAACTTAATGTTGTACGGATACAGGGATGTTTTAAATGTATTACCCCTCCTTAAATTTTATTCCCTATCCCTTTTACAAAACAGTTTTAGAATATTGTCCGAAGGTAGCTTGTTATCTTTATGGCCCTTTTTTGCAAAATGGATAGTGATTATAGTGAGTGACATTTAAAAGTATTGCCCCAAACCTCTGCACAGCAATTCAAATACGGTGAAATCAGTGTACAGTAGAGAATGTGAGGTGATTTGTGGTCCATGTGTTTTGCGTTACTGAATATTGAAATAATTCTTCTTCTTTTTTTTAAATATTGAAATTCTTCTTGAAACTTTGTTATTTACATGCTTTATATGAGATTTTCATCTCCACATAATATATTATCACACCAAGAAACTTATGTTCATGAAATCTTTCAATTTCCACACCATGTATATCAATCTGCAGTTGTGAGTTTGAGAATTCCAAAATAACATGATTTAAAATGTACTGTCATCAGCAAATAATACTAATTTTAATATATCACATATCTTATAAATGTCATTGATATAAAAATGAATAGCTCTGGACCCAGTAAAGAAACCTGAGGAACGCCACAAGCAATGTCCAAGTATGATGAGGAATATTTTCCCAACTTTACATTTTTAACATGCATCTTCTCCATGCATCTGGACACGTCTTCAGTGATTTATTTATTAATTTTTTTTTCCTCCTGGGGTCATCAGGTGTTTCGAGTCTTTCAACATCATAGACCCTCACCCAGGTGGGAGTGATCAAGAGCCAACTCATGTTTACATAGTGCTACCCCACCCTACCCTCCTCACTGAATCCACAACCACCTTGACACAACCTCTGCTGTTTCAGAGCGCAGTGTTGCGCATGCCGCATCCTATGTGAAAGGGCCTTAACACCACATGTTTTCATGAGGAGCAGTAGACCTCCCAGGTACCAAAGTTGGAAACCTGAAAATTTAACAGGTACATCGCTTTCTTATTGCTGCCTTTGATCTCAGAAATAAGTGAAATAATGACAGGTAAAAGTAAAATTGAGATTTCTGTGACTTGATAAACGTCCAGAATGCTTTTAACTGCAGACAACTCATGCATTTGTGTCAGATTGTGTTGTATTGTAATGCCCTGTTCACCAGCTTGGACAAATCATCTCTTTCATGCCTCCAAGCTGTACAAAATGCTGCGACCAGATTATTAACACGTTCTAGCAAGCGAGCTCACATCAAATCACACCACTCTCATTTTATACTCTTTACATTGACTCCAATAGATTTTCATTTCAAAATTCTTGTGTTAACATACAGAGCACTAAATGGCCAGTTTCTTACGAAATACACTGCTACTCACCGTCTTTCGTTCACAGGCTCAGAATATGTATGTTGTCCCCTGTACACAACTACAGATTGGGGAGACAGTCTGTGGCACCACGGCTGTGGAACAGTCTACCACCACAACTACATTTAGTTGATTCTTTTACAAAGTAGTTAAACTTTTTTTTACTTAAACAGGCTTTCTGTTGAGAATGTTTATGGAATTATAATTTATTTATTTTAAAAGTACCTGTTTATTTTATTGAGTCTTATCGTACCTCATTATTGGGTATTTTGGTACGTAATGTTCATATTTATTTTACCCCTGTCTACAGTGCTTTGTGACTGCTTGTCTGTGCAAAGCACTTATTAAATAAACTGTACGTACTTACTATTTACATGAACAAACTGGACTCTGTTAGATATGATTCAAACCACTGCAGTGCAGTGCCTTTCCTACGTCATACTCCATTCTCTGTAATAACTACTGTGGTCAGCAGTACTGAATGGGGGACTGAGGTCTAGCAGCACAAGCACATAGATGGGTCCACTTTCAGAGGCCATAAGAAGATCATCTGTAACATTCACTAATGCCGTTTCTGTATTGTGATGAGCTCTGAAACCCAGCTGAAAGAAGACTTGGCTCACAGTCTCCACTCTCACTGAAAAAGGTGTTCTGTTGGTTTGATGTCAGGACTCTGTGTAGTCCAGTCAAGTGTTGTGGATTTTTTGGTGACATATATACTATATAATCATATATACTCGCATACACTATATGCCTACACTGGAGTGTTTTATATATTGGAATCACCATGTTAAGCATTTAACCCATATATTCAAACTTTATGTGACCCATATATTTAGGTCAAGTATTATCCACGTTTATATCATAAGTTTGCACCACTTGTTGTATGAGCACCTGTTGATGCATATTGCTTGCTTTGAGATTTGCTAATTAGGATTAATATGTAACTTTTGATCGTGTTATGGCCTACTGTGACAAGTCAAAACATAGGTGCCAATTTCAATTAACCCTGTTGTTTTTGGCTGGATGACAAGGAGTGGAAAGTTACCCAGCAGCTGCAGGAGGGGCTAGGGAGTCCTATAAAAGGAGGGTCAGATATGCCCCCAGCAGCTCTTTCTGTCTTTGTGCGACTCTGCTATGTGTGATTAAGGCTCGACACCCCAGGGTTTGGTTTGCTATGTGTTGTTTTGCTGTTCTGTGTATTGTGATGTACTCTTTTGCTGTTCATATGACTCTGTTTAAAAACTCTGTTTCAAGAATTTTACTCTTTTCCAGATGATCTCGTTGGATCTAAAAATCTGGATCCCCACATCACTGGCTGGATAAGGTTATCAAGGTGGCTTCAAAATTTGCAACCCAACATGAGTTCTTCCACACCAAACTTGCTCATCCTGTCTTTCACTTTGTTATAATACCACTAACAACTGACTGTGAAATATTTAGTAGCAAGGAAATTGAGAGTGAGCCATCCTTTCACAAATGTTTGTAGAAGCAGTTTCCATGCTTGAATGCTTGATTTTATAACACCTGTGGCCATGGATGTGATTGGAGCACCTTCAGTCTCGCCAAAGAAGTCACTTGGATGAGTGACGTTTCTCCCACTGAAAACCCTACATCCAGATGAATAGAATCAACTCTTTGGGGGTGAGTGAATCCTTTTGGCAATACAGTGTAACCACAGAGGCATGAAGCTGAAGACCCATATTATGAAGCTATGGGAAAAAGGTGAAGCTAGCTAAAAAGAGAGGTGATGATCAGCAAAGAGCTGTATGGCCTTTGCTGAGAAAGACCACTAGAGATGCAGTGTTTATTTTGAGAATGTTAATGGAGACGTTAAGAGATGGTCAGAAGGAGTTGCGACAGCTCTAGATCTAGAGACAGCATTTGATAGGGTGCCAAGAGAGGAACTGTGGTACTATATGATGAAGGAGAATTAAGTGAGATGGGTAAAGGACATGTATGAGGAGAACGAGACAGCGGTCACGTGTGGGGAAGAGTAACAGAGATTTAAGGTAGGGGTGGGATTGCATCAGAGATTGGCACGGAGCTCCTTGTTGTTTGTGATGGTAATGGACAGGTTCACTGAGAAGGTCAGGTGGGAGTCTCCGTGGACTATGTTTACAGATGACCTGTAGTGACAGTAGGGAACAGGTGAAAGACAACCTGGAGAGGTGGAGGTATCCTCTGGAGAAAAGAGAAACAAAAGTCTCTTGATGGAAGACAGAAGATATGTGTATGAATGAGCAGGAGACACGTGTAAGAGTGAAGATGGAAGGAGGAGAGTTCAAATACCTGTAGTCAACCATCGAAACTGCATAGAGAGGTGAAGGGAAGAGAGTGCAGGTAGGGTGGAGTGGGTGGAGCAATGTAGCAGCAAGAGTGAAAGAGATGGTTTACAAGATATTGAGATAGCAAGTTTCTCTAGCACTATGATGTATGTTTGGAGATGGTGACACTGACAAAAAGACAAGAGGGCAAGCTGGAGTTGAAAATATTAAGATTTTCATTGGGAGTGACCAGAAAGCACACGATTAGAAATGAGTATATCAGCTCAGGTTGAGCGCTTTGGAGACAACTTTAGAGAAGCAAGATTTACTTGGTTTGGACATGTGCAAAGGAGGACAATGGATATACTGGTTGAAGAAGGAGCTGTCAGGAAAGAGGAAAAGAGCAAGACATCCGAGAAGGTTCATGGATGTAGTGAAAGAGGACATACAGAAGATTTGGTGTGACAAACCTCTTTCTGTACTTATTTTATGTCTTTACTGTCAGTACACCTGAATTTCCCTGTGGGTGTTAATTAACCACATTGTGTTAGAGAGGTTTGTGTGCTCCAGTGTTACCTGGGGCCATGTTGTTGGGGGCCCGACAAACAGCAAGACATATGAGCCCTATATATGACCAGGCCAGGTTTACCAGTGTTCCGTGCTGGAGTCAGACCTGGAGAGGGAGCTTGAGAGAAAACACCCGATGGCCGGCATTACCCGTCACTGCCTACACCTTTTCCTCTCTATGCCACTTTTCTTTTTTTTCTACCAACATCCTCTCTTCCTCCAATTATGTTCATGTTTCTCTTCCAGGAAATTAATTTCAGACACACTGCCTTATGGCATACTGACAGAAGCACAAGCAATATCCTGGAAAAGGCGAACAGTGGTGCCAGGTGCAGACAAAATCCTCACTGTTAAAATAATTGTTTCGCATGTACAGTATATGAATGATTGAATCTGAAATAAGTAGATGTTGATTTGCAACATCAATGCGATGTTTCGTAACGATGTTTCGTAACTATAATTCTTTTTTTCTTTTTTTTTTTTTCTTAGAGAAAGGAGTTCAGCCTAACTCAGTGGGCAAGAAATACGGGATTTCTGGTGACACATCTACAGAGAAAATGACTTCAGTTGAGGAACATGTGAAGTAACTCAAATGCCAGTTGCCATGTTTGTTCTGCTTCATATGTCTGATGTGTACTGGGAATGTCTAATCACCTTATAATAATACACTCATTGCAGTGCTTTGGACTCCAGACCACTATGACTGCTAACTGCTAAAACACCGATGCCACTGTAAATCTATGAATTTTTTCAGAGTACAAGAGTCTAATGGTGTAGTTGTCTTGCACCATTAGAGGCCAAACTTAAGGCTGAGAACACTCATTTTCATATTCTATCAGCTGTCAGCTATCAACTGTTTAATCAGCAAGGGCCTGCTGCAATTTTGACCTAGTGGGTGTGTGTCTCCTGCCTTTGGTACCACCCTTCTGTTTAGCTTACTCCAGTCAGAAAAGGAGACCAGAAAAGAAGAGCTATAGGGCTTGAGAGCTTTTGTGGCTCGGGTGTGTGTTGAGCTGTTCACTCCTGAACTCAAATAGTGACCTAGATTCTGGCTGTGGTGTATGATGTGTGAAGGCTGTCACACCCTGGAAAAGGCAGGGTGTGACAGCCTTATTGCTAATTGACTAATACCAATGAATATGGTAAAAACACTAATTTCACCGCCATGCCCCCAATTCCTTTTGTGCCAGTGTTTCCAACCAGAAACACTGGGCTGGGCCAGTGTTTCCGGTTGGAACGCCCCACTGCCAAGTTTCAAAAGAAGTGGCTTCTGGGGGGCCATTATGGCGGCTTCCCACCCTCACGATCAAGTACTTTTGTGAGACACACCCTCTCTTTCTCTCACACATTCACACTCACACTACAAGATTTTGTTGATTTATGTATCTGTGCATCTTCAAATTTTTGTGTTCCAGGTGCTGTATGTTTGTTTTTTCTTACAGGTGCAGCAGTTGGCGATACATGCATTTCTATTTGTATTCTATCCTTATATATTATACTATATTTCCCTTCCTTCCTCCTTTTTTTCCCTCTGCCTGTACTGCCTTAGACATTGTCATACTACAGCACATATAACGTAATAACTGAAATAACACAAATAGAAATCAATAAATAAACAGCCAAAAGATTGACATGAACAAGAGGAGGCTATAGAGATTTTATATAGCTGTTCTTGGAAAAACAAAATGTGTTTGGCACCAAAGTGATTTCAAATCACAATTCTGATTGCAAAAGCTGTCACAAAGGACAGGATTTAAACCAGTTGTTCTCAAACTTTTTACATCATTCCCCACATGGCAGGAAGAAATATTTTCACGCCCCATCTAAACAAAACAATGACAGAAAAGCATAGCTGCAACTTTATTTAGATAATAAAGTCATTCACAATCCTTCAGTAATTGTTGTTTTAAACAAACAACTATTTCTAACTTTTGTCACTAGACTGCTTCATTAGTCTGCACCACTTCTTCAAAAAAGCAACAAGTTAAACAGAATGTGAACACTGACAGACATGGAAAAATAAAGTTCAGTCTTACCTTATAAGAAAAAGAAATCCAGAAACTTGTGAAGAGAGATGAAAAATATATAATTTAGTGAGAGTTACTATTCACTCTTAGTGGCTGCAGTGAGCCTGTTTTTGACTGAAGAGCTGTGGTGGGGCGTGGTCTGCGGCACTGCTGCGGGGGAAGCGGACGCACCTGAGCGGCATCTGCAATCATGCCTCGCCGGCTTAAAACAGAATGAACTAGGTCCTGTTGTTGTTGATGTGTGCAGGCTGTAGCAGAAAAGCTGCAGCCGCATGTGTAAGTCAACAGCCGCAATAAAGAAGTGTACCACTGTAAACGATACACGAGAGACCTGACCACCTGTTTGCACTTTCAGTACACTTCTTTACTGCGGCCGTCAATTTACACACGAGGCTGCAGCTTTTTAGCGGATGCAAATATTATTAACGTAACTGCCGTGAATTTCTTTGTTGAGGTATCCTTTAGCAAACCTGAAGCTGCGAGTGCTTGGTCCAAGCCAGACAAGTTGGCACTTTTAACTTCTTTTTATGAAAGCTTGATGCAGGTCCCCCTAAACTTCTGTTAGAACGGTAGGTTATACAAAAATGTACCACTTGAGTTCTGGCTGTTGGCAGAGATTTACAGTTATTTGCACCCTTGCAGGTGGGAAACATTGCATTCCTGTGAGAGTAGTGGACTTCACCGCCACTGACCCACATTTATTAGGGTGTGACGCGAACTTGTGGACAGGTAACGAAAACAATATAGTTGAGGGATGCTCCCGCTGCGTTTTACTGTCCAGTGTAAGTCCTCTCCTGCCTTTTATTTACAGAGTACCGAGCTGCTGCTTTGCCAAGTGGATTTCTGGCTGCGGGCAAAGGACCCGACACATCAGTGTATTTTAATTTGTTTTAACTTGGTGTAATTTGACAGACTGTGACTGCTGCGGCTGTCGATTTTGTTTGCTTGTTGTTTTATCTTTCTGTATCAGTAGGCACCGCATATGTTGATTGTCTTTTAGTGTTTTACCCTTATATATATATATATATATATGCAGACGGTGAAGGCGCTGCGTGGAAAACAAATCCTTTTTTTTTGTCTCGCCGCTTTTTGCATGCACAGCGGTGGGCCGGAGTGAAGACGGCACTGAAGAGTTGCCTTGCCCATTCGGGGTTATGTGTGACTTGCCGTCCCTTTTTGACGTGTGTGATATGTTGATTTGTCCTTAAACGGTTCCCCACAGCGCTTATCCTGTCTCACGGGCAATCATACAGTTTTATCGTTTTTTTATCGTATTTAATAAAGTAAAGTTTTTAATTGTTTTTAGGTGCCGCTGTTATACCGTTACTTTTATTTTGTATTAAAATTAAACCCTTTTTAACTGACTGTGCCCCTACGGCTCTGTCCTATTTGAAATCGGTACCTACCACG
>VVHJ01039587.1:0-10242 GCA_015107715.1 Tylochromis polylepis | reverse complement strand
GGTTTATAAATACATGTCACCCCCCCCCCCCCCCCCCCCCACCCACCACCCCCCCCCCCCCCCCCCCCCCCCCCCCCCCCCACACACACACACACACATACAGTCTGTGTTCATGTATGCTGCCCTTTATTAAGTCCTGTTCCTGATTAACTCTAAGTTGAAGTGGATTATAAAAGCCATCCATCAAGGAGTCTGCATTGATGTTGCTTTCTAACCACAGTCAGTGAAGGGGAAGCATCCATTTTCTGTTTGTCTATAGCAGAAAGTTTACTCACTCATTGGTAAAAACAGACCAAAAAATGGGAGGGAACAGAAGAGTTTAAAAAAAAGGATAACAGCTTAGGGATCAAGAACAATTCTCTAGGTTGACCCAGAAGTGGAGCAGCGCAGAGGAACAGCTCACGCTGCTGGCTGGGAGGTGGAGTAATACCAAAGGACATCAAGGTCTGGAAGTCGACCTTGATGCCAGGTAAGGCAACATGATCTTTCCCCTCTAGAGGGTGTTCGGTAAATGAGGAGATGCGGCTGACAGTGGCTACAGGGACCCTCTGGTAGCCCAGAAGGGGTCTGGAAAGGCAATGCAGCCAGCGGCATGGATGGTGAGGCAGGAGAAGTGGCCAGTAGCAGGGGTGGAGACCCTCTGGTGGCTGCAGTTGCAGGTGCCAAATGTGACAGAGACCTGGAGACTGACAATGTAAGCAGCAGACACCCTACAGTAGGATGGCAGGCAGCTAGTGACGAAGATGGTAAAGAACCTCCATTGTCTTAGCAGGAGGCTGGCAAAGGAGAAGCAAGGCTGAAGGCCAGTAGCTGAGGTGGGGAACAGACAGAAAGCCAGCAGCAGGAGATGGGCCAACTCAGGCAATATGGAGCCCACTGGCTCAGGCACCTCATGACCCTCAGGTTCAAACTTATACTCAGGTGTGTTTGGACCCTCAAGTACAGACAGGAGCACAGGTGACATGAGAGCCATAGGTTTAGGCTTGGGTGCAGATGGGGTGGGAGCCAGATATACAGGCAGCTGGAGCTGCAGTTGTGCAGGGCACGGTGGCTCCTCAGGCTGTGGGCCGAGCTGCACAGGACACACTGGGCTCAGAATACTCTGGATTAGCAGACACAAAAGATGCAGTCTCTGAGTTATCTGACTCTGGGGCAAAAAATAAATCAGGCACTGTCAGATAGGTGGCTCAGGTGGTGAACAGTGAAACCTATTTTGGGTCACACAGTGGAACCCCCATTGTGCAGGATGGCTCCAACAAGGCTGAGGTACTGGTAGGCTTGAATGGGGTATGCTTGTTGGGCATCCTAGACATGGTGAGGTAAAAGATGGTGGAGCAGAAAAACTGGCTCCTTATTTCCAGAATAAATGTTTGAACAGGAAGGTGGAGATGCCTGAACCACCTCAGCTGGTTCCTTTCAAGATGGAGGAGTAGTGGCTCTACTCTGTTCCCCTTGTGAATGGCTGAGCGCTTCAGCCAATCTCTAATCCAATCTGTCTTTCAGTCTCTTGAACTGCTCTCGCCTCATTCATGAACAAGACCCTGAGATACTTAAACTACTCCACTCGGTGGGGTAACTCATTCCTGATCCCGAGTGGGAACTCCACCCTTTTCCAACTGAGAAACATGGCCTGAGACTTTGAGGTGCTAATTCTCATCCCAGCTGCTTTAAACTTGGGTGTAAACTACCCTAGTGTGAGTTGGAGGTCATTGTTTGATAAAACCAACAAAACCACATCATCTGCAAAAAGCAGCGATAAGATCCTGAGGGCACCACTTTTTGCATGTATATTGTATATAGTAGGGACAGGACTCTGCCAACCTTAACTGAAAACATAGTTGGCTGGTAGAAGGAATACTTCAAGGAGCATGGCTTGTGTTAAAATAAAGAGACGGCTGCTTTTTTCAGAGCTCAGTCTTCTTGGTTGCCAAGCTAACATATTCCCTAAGAGGACTTTCAAAAGCACACGTGGTGCATGACAGAAACATTCTTCCAGCTGAAATGTGTTCTTTCAAACTCTCTTTTAGTGAAAGAAAAAAGTTTCAGTGAATTGCATTTTAGTGACTATTTCACATTTTACCCTGAAGCCGTTATCCTGATACTACTGGTATGGAGTGGATGTTCTGCTGATGTTCAGCATGCTGCTGCTTTATTCATGTGTGAACAAATAAACTAGGAACAAAAACATGTATAGCACATATATGTGAAGATCTTGTTTCCTTGATCGATGAAGTCCAATCTGAAAAAAGCCTGATAACCTTTATCTTAAGAGAAGGTCTGAAAAAATGTGTCACAAACATAACAAAGCACATGGAAGCTATAAATGAAAGACATAGAGCTAGTTTTACTTTTGCACACTTTTCATTTATTTTTGTGGTTAAAAAAACCCCAAAATGTTTGTCCGATGCACTCAACTTCAGTGGCTTGTCTCAAAGCTTCTGTCTCCTTTCTTGTGCGCTTGTGTGTCTGTTTGTGTGTGACAGTGAAATACTGCACATGCGTTGTGCTGTAAATCCCCTCTGTTTGTCTGGTTTCCTCCTCATTAGTGAGAGAGAGTTAACGTTAGCACAAGTGTCCCGCGCTGGACCGTGAGATTAGTAATTAACGCAGAGTCTAACGAAGGGAGAAAAAACAACACCTCGACAAAGTCCGACCATCAAGTAACCAGACTTGCTGATGGAGGCAAACTTGTCCACTGACACTCCCAAACTGTGCCTGTGGTGTGCAGCCACATGAGGGAGGGTTGATCTGTGTTTATGTGTGTTTTGAGGATATAAAGCCAGTTTTTTGGAAGAAAAAGAAAACAGACGCAAAGAAGAAATACAGAGGTCAGAAATAAAAAATCCCCCAATCTCCCCTTCTGTGGTCTTCCACTTTCATTTTTAATTTTCAGAATCAACCACAATATCAGCTTTTCAGCCAACCACATTCTCGGATCTCTCAATCCCACAGAACCACTTCCCCCTTGACCAATTGGCCTCCCCCAGCCCTTCACTGTCTGGCTTACAGAAATCCCAGAAATCCAAGCGGATGGAAGCTCCCTCTGGTTAATGATGTCACAGGCTGATCCATTCCTGTGTCTGCTATGCTCCCACTCAAATCCCCCACAATTCCCATATGTGCTCCATGATAAGTCCCATCATGCCTTTCAGCTGACCCTCCTCAGCCCCATATTCATTTTTGCCTGTCTCCTCCTGAGTCCGGATTTGGGTGGACTTGGGGTGGGTTTTGGAGGGTTAATAGGAAGCTAAGTGGTAGGAAATGAAGAAAGGAGGAGAAGACATTTAGCTCACCTCCAAAAACAAGAAGTATTGAATAGAAGAGTGAGAAGGAACAAGGTATGCTTGCCAATCTGCTCAGAGCAGGAAATCTTTTTATTAGCCCAGTAAGGAAGTAAGGAGAGTGAGAAAGACTGGAATGTTTTAAGTGATTCTTTCAAAAGTCAGACTGTCTTAATATCTTGAAAAAGGGCCAAACACAACCTTGCAGCTACCACTATACATTGTATTACTGTAAGTCATTCAGTCTAGCACAAATATTGTACTGGACATCCAGGTAAATGGAAAAGGATATGTTTATGTTTTCACCTACTTGTATTATGTGACTATTAGGAATTGAGAGCACTGAGTAGAGAGTGGAAGAAAAAGAATTTATACCCCAAACAACAGAAAACATGCTAAAGTGGGTTTTTTCCCCCCTCATGTTTCATATTTCAAGTTGAAGGACATCAAGTCTTCATATTATTCCACTCAGTTTTTTTTTCATCACTGGAGGCTTTATTGGACATATACGATATTCAATGGGAGAGAAATGCCACTTGAAGGATCCTAAATACAAGTCTGTAGGAAAATTCTGTAATTTCCAAGATAGCTTTGGGACAATACATGACCTGCCTCCTCCTGCAAAAGTTTTACAAACAGGATGATCCAAATGTTAGGCCATGGTAGATGGACTGGCTCTTATATAGGACTCTTCTACTCCACCTGAGCACCCAAGCACTTTTTTAAACTTAACGCTTTCTATCTAACATTCACACAGATTCATACGCCAGTGGACAAAGTCATATATCCTTACCCAAGGATATTTTGCATGAGACTGGGAGCAGCCAGGGAACTACCAAACTTCCAGTTAGAAAATGACCTGCTCTACTTCCTGAGCAACAGCCACCCCAGGCAGTGTGACAGACACAAGTCAAGAAATCCCAAAGCAAGAAAAATATCATAGATGATAAAACACACTAGACACGAGATATAGGGCAAGAACAACTAGAGGAGTGTTATAGAGTTTTTAAAAAGTGTCATAGAAAAGGTAAGTAATAAGAAATTAAAGAAACTATATAAGTAACAAATTTCAAAACCAGGATATTCAAAGGTAAAAGATTCATTTCCACCACGAGCTGATCTGCTAACCTTAGGAGAGCAAGCTTTACAACCTAAGCTGCTATTACCCTTACCTCTTTTGTTCCATCATCCTTAATGGCAATACTTTCAAAAGGCCTATCTGGGAACCAGTCACGGCCATTGGCTGCCCCTCCCTGAGCCTGGTTCTGCTGGAGGTTTCTTCCTGTTAAAAGGGAGTTTTTCCTTTCCACTGTCTCCAAAGTGCTTACTCATAGGGGTTGTGTGATTACTGGGGTTTCTCTGTATTATTGTAGTGTCTTTATCTTACAATATTAAACACTTTGAAGCAACTGTTGTTGTGATTTGGTGCTTTATAAATTAAACTGAATTGAATTTAACTGAACATTAAACCAATCATTTTGGTTTCAGATGTGCCCACTCTCGCCACAGTTTCTGGTGAATTCAAAAACTAAACTGAACTGCTGTGAAATATCTCCAAACTGTTGATCCTTTGACAGAATTCCTCCATGCTATGTTACACCCTCCACTAGCAACTAGTGCTCTGCTGCAGAAGCATGACATAATAAACATAGAACAACATAGATAGGAATGGAATAGATCTTCCCCACAGATCAACCTACTGTTGCTAACACCTCAGTCGGCTTTTCCAATCAGAACTTTGACATCCAAACTAAACAATGGATTGGGGGACAGCTAAATAGAACCTCATATGATGCTCTCGTACTCTTTAGCTTTTACGGGTAGTGTAAGTGTCTGGAAAACAAGTAGACTTAAGCTAGTGTTGAAAGGACTTCCTGTTTAGTGCTCAGGCTATTTTTACATCTGATGATGATGTCTAAAACAGCATGGTACTAAAGTGTGTTTGTGTGCAGACAAGCCAAAGAGCCACTGAGGAACATTTTCAGCCTCCACCTGCAATGTTGTTGGAGGAATACGAGGGAGAAAGTGGCAGAGGGGTTTGTCTGTGAATTATTGATAATAAGTAGATTTCAATAGGCTGAACATGTCCCTCCTGATGAGCCACTTGTCAATCAGCCCAGAGCTCCCGGTCATTGGGTGCTGATGCACCCTACATGGAGGGGATGGATGAAAAAGGCACAAAAAATAGAGGATGGAGAGATATGGAAGTAAGAAGGCTGGTAGAAATGAGTCTGCTTTCCTCACACCTGGAAAGACTTGGAAAGTGTAACTTTTCCTCAGAGCTCGAGGATGTCAAACCCAAAACGTGTGTGGAGTGGAACACTGTGAACCCGTGACGAGGAGCTGTATTAGAAGAGGAAAGTGGCTAAAAAGCTCTGAGGAAGTTGCTGACTGAGGCACTTGTGTGGATCAGCTCTCTCAGGTGGCTGCCAGCTTTGGTATGTTCCTTCCAGGCCTTCTCGACTCTGTAAACTGTGTGTGTTCATGTGTGTGTGCTTCTGAGTGCATGTGTGTGTGTGGATGGAGAGGCAAGTTTGATAATGGCAGGAGCCACTGGCCGCCTCTCAGACCAAATGGGCCTCAGCTGTCAGCTGTGAGAGAGCTAAACTGAGTTTAGGGGAGATTAACACAGAATGACATCCTGTTTGCTTCAGTCTAATCCTAATCTAATCTGACGGGGCTGCATTTGGGGAAATGTTGTGCTCTCACTTGGCCTCCCTGAAAAGCTTGTTTTACATTCTTTCATTGTGTCACGCAGCACATGGAAGTTATTATGTAAATGCTGATGGGTGGAGCGACATCCAGCTCAAGGTGAAGAATCAACAAATCAGTGTATTGACACTATGGACAGATATGATGAAAAGATAAAAATAGTAAACTGATGAATGAATGGATATCTTATAACACTTAACATGTAAATTTACACTTAACTGAACTTAAATAAATAATAATTTCACTCTTAACCAACACTGATATGATAATAAAGTGTTTACTAATCATTATTAACATTTTAGGTTACTTTGTCATTAGTTTGAATAATGTAACTATAATTTGTTGAAAATATCCTTGCTAACAATTTTATTAAATAGTTATTGAATATTTGGATAAATATTGGCTCTATAGATCGACTGATGATGGATGTCCTCTGGCATCAGTGGCCTGATGCACTGGCAGTGATAGATAACTTTTTAGATATCTAAATTCTGGGTCAAGAGGTTGGAGGGGTGATAGTGGTATAAGTCTTGTCAGCTAAGAGGCAGTGGTTCACATTCTGTTGGGACCCCTGTATGTTGCACGTTGGCTTTTTTCGCATATTATTTTGTTTTTGTTTTTCATTCACAGTTTACTTTGCTAATTAAGTTTAGACACCCAAAATTACTTAATTAAGTAAATTAGATGTTTACATACATCAATGTACCAGGAGGAACCCAGGACCCACTGCACCACTGTAGGGTCTCACAGTTTCATCCTGATATCTAATGGTAGTCAGGGTGCCATTGTCAGGCCTGTAGAGGTCTGTGTGTCCCTCCCTGGATATATCGATGGGCACCAGTGGTGAATCTGCCAATTCTGATATTCCATGTTCAATGCCAATCAGGCTCCACATTGCTGGACAGTGAGTCCAGGGCTCGTCAGGGCTCCCAGGCCACCCCTGTGAAGGCTAATTCTAATTGTTTGATCAGAGACATTTTTATTAGTGACCTACAGGAGGTCATTTTTTAGTGTTCTGGCAGTGCTCATCCTGTTTCT
Organism: Tylochromis polylepis; assembly: GCA_015107715.1. Lineage (NCBI taxonomy): Eukaryota > Metazoa > Chordata > Actinopteri > Cichliformes > Cichlidae > Tylochromis > Tylochromis polylepis. Next base: position 3,211 of record VVHJ01039587.1, on the reverse strand, counting down.
CCTTGCACAAAGGAGCAGATACCAGTTCTGCCTTCTGGGTGTGCATGTGTCTTTATACATATCTACATATTAATATATTTTTATATATTTTAATATCAGTGTTGGTAACAAGTGTAGATCACAGTAAATGGGACCATCAGAGAATATAAAATCTCAGTTGACCTCGTATCAAGAAAACTGCAAAATATGATGCAGTAAAAACACATAAAAACCATTAAATAACACATGTATTCTAGCCATTCAACATGCATCAACTTAAGTGCCCTTCTACTTGCTCCCACCTATGCCACTCCCTGTACCACACACATACTGGACGCCATGTGTCTCTGATATAAATTTTTCACCATGGTGATCTCTGTAAGTGGCAGACCTGTAAAGCTTCTCCCTGCTGTCTATGCTGGAAGCTCCTGCAAACATGTGAAACACTATTAACAGTTACCTTGGGAGGAAGGAGGAGGTGGAGGGGTGTGTGTGTGTACATGTCTTTTCAGATCCCTTCCTCTGAGCATGTATAAGTGAATGAATACATATTAACTTTTTTTTTAATCTTTCAAAGAAAACAGTCACACATGTACCACTATGCAATTTGTATCCTTCTATATTCTCCTGGAGTGATGAACAAATGTGCTCATGTGCTTCTTTTTGGTCTGCAGTCATATTCTTTCAGGTGAGTGGTGCTGGGCTGGACCTCTGTGTGTCCTTGACAGTCCTATTGAAAAATTTAACTCCCTCTCCCTATCTACCCCTTCCCCTTCCTCTACCTCCTTCCTCCCCTCCTTATGCTTTTACTTCTCCTGTCATCCCACATGAGCACTGATAGGTCAGAGGTCAAGCTGCTGCTGGGATTTCTAGCTTGTTTTCTCCTCTGAAGTTCTGTAATGAAACATCCTTGACATCATTGTGTATAATTAAGGGAGTGCTCATGTGATGATTTTACAGGGACACTAAATATTTAAATACTATAGCTGACTATTATAGCAAATATTACATGAATTTGTCCCACTTAATTTATAGCTCATTTTAGCAACTGTGTGTGTGTGTTTGTGTGTGTGTGTCTGTTTTACCATTCAGTATATGACCACACATGGGAGATCACACTACACACAAACAGTAGGTCAATATTAGTCAATGCACTTTGTTATAAATATTAAACCAACATTATCCATCACTTTATCACCTCTTTGTTTATGGTTTGTATCATCACACTGTGCACAGAAACACAATCTTCATCTAAACGCATTGTTTTGTTCTTTATCCTCAAAGAAAAGCTCAAAGCTGGAGGCTGAGGCCTGATTGTGGACTTCAGACTGTCTCACATGACGTCTTTTTCTCGTCTCCTCTCAAATCTGTATCTCCAGCAGCCTTTCTCTAAGCTGAGGAGAGTGGTTTTCTTGATCCTGCAGAAGCTGTTTGAACAATTTCAGTCCCTCTGCCCATTTGAGTGATGGCCGGCTCCGTTGGCCGGCCGTGGCCTGAATCCCCTGGCTTTGGGCCTCTGCAGCCGGCTCTCATCCAGGCCTGATCCTACTGAGGAACAGAGAAGAGCTGCAGTGCAGTTAGGACAGATTTAACAGTCCTTCCTCATCCCAGGGATGTCAAAAGCGCTTTCACAGAGGGTGAACGAAATGTCCCCACCCACCACATTCTTGCAACAAACCAGTGTGTGTATGCCAATGTGTATTTGTCTGTAGCTTCATTTCATTTTTATCCATTTCACAATGGAGATCTTCAGTTCTGTATATTTGTTATGGCAAAATACTGAAAATCCTGAAGTGATTTTTTTGTTTAAACTGAGTTAATCCAAAGACTGAAAAAGAATTACCAGTTATGGCACTGACAGCCATTTAGTAGCCCTACAGTTAGAAGAAAAAGTTTGTGAAATGCATAAAGATATATATATATAAAATGTGATTATTAATGTACTTGAATGAGACAATCCAGCACATAACAGCCAGGTGCAAGATGCTAGCAGTCATCCCACATCAGCACTGATAGGTCAGAGGTCATGGAACGCCACAACCAAGTGACCGGCATAGTATACAGAAACATCTGTGCCGAGTATTGTTTATTGGCCCCAAATGTATTCTGCAACAGGACAACGACCCCAAACATACAGCCAAAGTCATTAAGAACTATCTTCAGCGTAAAGAGGAACAAGAAGTACTGGAAGTGATGGTATGGCCCCCACAGAGCCCTGATCTCAACATCATCGAGTGTGTTTGGGATTACATGAAGAGACAGAAGGATGTGAGGAAGCCTATGTCCACAGAAGATCTGTGGTTAGTTCTATGATAATAAAAGGTGAGCGTTTATTTTGGTGGAAGTGAAAACAAACAAACAACAAGGACAGCAAGAGAGGAACTAACAAAACCTACACTGGGATGAGCTAAGAATAACAAAAACAACCTCAGGATGATGAGCAGAGGCAAGGAACGGGAAACCAGGAGACACAAGGAAACAGGCAGGGGAACCACAGAGGCAACATGGAGGAATGACATGCAGACGGACCAACAAGGAACAGAGGGAAACACATACTATAGCTGTGTCCCAAAACCTAGGCTGCATCCTTCGGAGGACCTGGCCTTCGCAGTCTACATGGGCAGCGTCCTCCAAAGACCGAGAAGGCCGGAAGTGCGAGGCTGTCAAATGGGATGGCCTACCCCTTCATATGTACATCACCAGCTGTCACGGTGGAGTTTAATAAACACAGCCGTCTGCTCCTTGCTCCCTAAAATATAACAGGACACTGCAGTAAAGTCCACGGAAGCATAGAGCTGCCACCCAGACCAAAGAAAAATAGAGCTATATGACGTTATAACATGAAAACGTTATTGTTCAAACAACATAATTATCACGTTTGTACAATATGATATGTACACTGTAAGAACGTGAAGAGGTTTTTGTTATAACATCATAATCATGTATATTGTAATAACGTGATATTATGTTGGTCAAACGTGAAAGAATATTGTTAGAACAATAAAGGTCCCACCTTATAACGTGATATAGCTGTATTTTTCTTTTGCCTGGGTGGCAGCTGCACGCGTTCGTAAAATCCTCTACCATCTCACACTTCTGTTTAATCAGTTTTCTGTTTAAAGTTTGTACAGCACATTCAGCTGTGTGACAACTATAACTTTAATCTCAGCCAAACAGATTTACTCAGGAACAAATAAAACACTGAAAAAAGCCAAAAAATAACATTTTTAAG
>VVHJ01039584.1:0-23573 GCA_015107715.1 Tylochromis polylepis | reverse complement strand
TTCCTCCTTGCACAAAGGCGGAGGTAGCGGTCCTGCTGCTGGGTTGTTGCCCTCCTACGGCCTCCTCCACGTCTCCTGATGTACTGGCCTGTCTCCTGGTAGCGCCTCCATGCTCTGGACACTACGCTGACAGACACAGCAAACCTTCTTGCCACAGCTCACATTGATGTGCCATCCTGGATGAGCTGCACTACCTGAGCCACTTGTGTGGTTGTAGACTCCGTCTCATGCTACCACTAGAGTGAAATCACCGCCAGCATTCAAAAGTGACCAAAACACCAGCCAGAAAGCATAGGCACTGAGAAGTGGTCTGTGGTCACCACCTGCAGAACCACTCCTTTATTGGGGATGTCTTGCTAATTGCCTATAATTTCCACCTGTTGTCTATTCCATTTGCACAACAGCATGTGAAACTGATTGTCAATCAGTGTTGCTTCCTAAGTGGACAGTTTGATTTCACAGAAGTGTGACTGACTTGGAGTTACATTGTGTTGTTTAAGTGTTCCCTTTATTTTTTTGAGCAGTGTAGTACGAATGCCCATGGGTGAGGTCTTCATCAATAGGCAAAGTTGTAAAGCTTATGAAAAATAATGTCTAAAATTTGTGCCCTCACTCACATTGTACTAAGCCGTTCAGTGGGCCTGACTGGAGTCTTTGCTGGGCTGATTCTGGCACCTGGGCCTTATGTTTGACACCCCTGTTTTAAATAATCATGCACTCGTTCTATTTTGATGGAATCAGATGGAATTTTATGACTTGTTGTTGTTTGCGCTTCAGCTTTGGTGAGCCAAATCTCCTAATTTTAAAATCACAGCTCAGCTTTCATTAAGCTGAAACACTAAGCTGTCTGTGCTAGAATGTTCCACCAGTGTCCTTGATTACCTCTTCAGGCTTTGTGAACATATCAGAACAGGCATATTTCAAATACGCTTAACCTCATAATAGTTTTATAATGGCACAGCCATCCAGCCACAGCTTCACCAGCTCCAGCATCTGTTGTTTAATTTCAGTTTAACATAGCGAGGTTTAAACGATTTAATACACAGCAAACAGCACTTTTATTTGTCTGTTTGTGACTCATATAACACACACACACACACACACACACACACACACACACCTCTCCCCGCAGTGAACAATCATTTTGGTTAAAGAGCAGGTATGATGTCAGTCCGTTAAGATTTTCCTTGGTTGACTACAGCCCTAGATTTTTTCCCTGCTGGTCAAACCACACATCACAGTGCAGCAGAGAGCAGTATGGCCTTTAGGTCAGTTATGTCTCTCCAAGCATCTAAGGACTCTTTCTGTGACCAGCTGAGAGTCAATGATGTCTACAGGAGAGCCAGTCAGACAGAACAAAGCAGAGCATCAACTGCAGAGACACTGTAGGGATATCCCCGTTTCCTCATAACCTATATAAACAGTCTTCTGCCTCTGGAACTGAATGTAACCCAACTGTTGAAGGATCAAATCCCACCAGAACTCCTTTTTTATGTCTCTCGAATTTGTGCTGCTGTAAATCAGAATCACGTCACCTCATCAGATTCACTTAATAGCTGCACAGGCAGCGCTTACCCTGGTGGATAGTAGCACAGGCATAATGATGTCAAAGTGCCACGCCTATGTCATAAATATAAATTGGTTCACCTTTGACTCTATCCCTCCAAATATTGGCTGAACTCTTTCACTTTCATTTTCGAGTCTGGCTTTAAGTTTTTAACACAGCCTCAGATTAAAGGTTTGTTCGAGGTCTCACTGCAATGTCAAATCACCTCTGAATATGTAATTAACAAGCAACAACAGCCTTTATGTTTGTGCTAGTATGTACGAATCAATGTAAATGTAACATTACCGTAAGTGTCAATCACATCCACCTTCACCGATTCACTTTCTTGCCTTGAGACTGATACCACACTTAAGTCAGGCAGCATAAATTCTGTACCAATTATCAGCAGAGGCTTATCTGATCTTGGCATAAATACTGGAACAGGAGAAGACAGCTAACTGATTCTGTTTACAAGTTAAATAAATGTGCATACCAGCATCTCTACACTAACTATTAATAAGCTTGTATAACACCAAAATAAAGTGCCTTGGATTCATTGTTTGTCTCCAGGAAAAAACAACAACCAAAAAAAAACCAGTCCAGCCCATATGATTGTAAAACCACATTTTTACACCTTGGGTGTACATTTCTTTGCAAAGCTTATGCAGACAAGGTTAGACATTGTCAATTTGGAGCTTCTGAGGTGTTTAATGCTAATTGTTTATGACTATTTGAGAGGCATTCAAAAGTGTCTTAGCTTCATATTTACTATGCAAACATGAGTAGTATCAAGCTTTTCATTCGAAGTTTCAGCAGGTAACTAAATACTTCCCCAAACACTGAAGACACTTAAACTTAACTATTAAACTTAATAGTTTCAGAACCTTGGAGTGTATCGAGGGATGGGAGACTCAAGAACCTTCTCCTCCAGCTCACCTTTGCCTTTTCAAAGTCGAGGTCCTTGCCAATGGTGGTGAGCAGCCTGCACAGGCACTCCAAGGACTCCTCATCATGGTTCTTGAGCAGCTTGACCACACAGTCATGCATAATGGCCTCTGTCAACATCTTGAGCTTGAAAAGCTCGCCAATGAACTTGATGTTGCCGATTGAACGCCGCCGGGCCTTGTCCTTTGCTTCCTCAAGCTCCTCCTGAAGCCGCTCACGCTCAGTCACCTAAAGAAAACAAGGAAATATTAAACTTTACATTCCTGGCAGGATAAGATTTTTACAGTCCAATTAAACTCCAAAGTAATACTTCTTAAGTTAGTCACAGACGCCGTACCGATGCAGCAGAGTCTAGCTCTTTCTGTTTCCTCTCAAACACCACATCATCCACCTTGTCTTTCTCAAACTCCTTCTGGCAGCGATTTAGCAGCAGCTTGCGAAAGTTCACTGTGGTGTTGGGTTTGTCTGTCATATGCACTCTGAGCTGTACATGAACAAAGTTTGTTGTAAAGAGAAATTAGAGAAAAGACAACATCCCTAAAAATCTTTTAGACCCAAGACAAGACCAAACACCTGAAGTAGTTTTCATGTTACACTAAAGAAAAAAACAAAAAAAAAACATGTAAAAAGTCATTTGAATATTTTAAACCCATTTTTATTTATATGTATGCATGCAATATTTACAGGTACAACTGTCAGGCGATGGATGTCTGAACAGGAATAAAAAATAAAGCAGACATAACAACAGGCGCCTCTTCCAGTGGTAAAATAATACTAACAATATAATAGTAACTTAGAATGAATATACCTACAGTATAATTTAAAGCATAACACAACCACAGCTCTGCGTCTTGATTGAGACAGTGGCCGGCTTACCGTGGCGAGGCAGCGGCACATGTTTCCGTAAGCCACGGAGAAGCTGGGCTCATCGATGGCCTTCTCGAAGACCAGGTCGATGACGCCTTTGAGTCTCTCCTCTGTGTCGATGGTCAGGTCTGTTACCTGCTTCATCAACTGGTTGAACTTCTGAGGCGTCAGCTTGTTCAGGATGCTCCGTACTTTCCTGAAGAGCTCCTGGAGGGAAACCATCACGCAGTCATAAATGGAACTTAATGACTCAGCTTATCAATCAGACACTATATATTGAGTGAGTTCATTTAGAGGTAGGTTTAATTATTCAGGTGGATCATTTTTCTGTATTTTTTCGTGTGTTTTGCTGGCTGTGTATGGTATATTTTGCCCTGCCTGTGTTTTCTGAATCTCTGGATCCTCTGCGAGGCCTTCTCTCTTCATGCCGGGCTTCCAGGCATTCTCTGCTTTTTTTAGCTGAACATCATCATTCACCGTCACATTCATGATGATCTTCCTGGGTGGAGGCCGTCGTGGCCCAATGCTCATTATCTGTGAACGTAATGAAAGAAATCAAGAGAGAGTTAACATTGCTAATGACATGACTTAATTAAATTAAAAAAAAATAATAACAATAATATAAAAACAAACAACACGACTACCAGGAGGCAGCGTTTGCAATTTTAGCTGCTGTTCGACTCATACCATGGAAAGACTCATAGAAGTATAAATTATTCCAGCTCTGAGTATTTTCCGTGACCCTCTTTAGCATTTTTTATTCGTTTGACTGTGATTGACTTCCCAGTGGAAATTACTCCCATTGTTATTTTGAAAGTTCAAATGCACCTGACCAGCTAGCCCTACCACTTCCTGTCTCGTGTTTTCCCTGCTGGCTAGCTCGTTGGCCAGGTTGCTATTGTGGCGATCCTCAGGATCATTCGGCTGCTTTTCCAGAGAGGATCTTATCCTGTAATCAGATGGACTCCAACACAAATGTCTTGGGATACAACTAGTGAGCTGGTTCCTGCCAAATATATCTCAAGGTAGTGAAGTTGGAGTGTATCGAGGGATGGGAGACTCACGGGAGAGGCATCTGATTATAATGCATACTGCACTGAATCCCTACAGAGTGGGGGATGGTATTGTTTGCATATATAGTTTGCATATATACTTGTGTGTTGGCATGTTAAGCTTATATTCTGCCAGTGTAATGTAATAGAGTGCTAAATCAAATTACAGTCTATTACACTTTATTTCAGAGGTATTACCCTTGTATTAATCAATAAATCGTGTTATTCTTGCACATAATATTACCTAACAGATCTATTATCCATTCCTTCAACTTCTGGCATAGATTTAACACAGTACTACAATTTAAGAATTATTTATTTAGCACAAAGTAATGGAGAAATAAAATATTTGCAAATAAGAAAATAAAAAAATTGTAAAATATATTATAAAATATTGTATTCTTTTAACTTCTTAACATTCAGCTAACTGACAGACCACTCAACATCCATAGTTTACTGGAAGATTTTAACCTTTCATATCAAGTCTCATACACGATTTCGTATTTGTAGTTCTTCCATTTTATGATTTCCATTGTGCATACAAAACCCTACGCTTAAGCACATCACTCACGCAGTGAATGTTAACACAATATGCACACAAGCGTGGGTGCAACCCAAACCTGTAGGAAACACTGTACTAACCCTATGGATTATTAATAGGGGCACACTTGATTAGGTTAATTCAGTCTTGACAAGTGTACAACTGTGTTACACTGTACACTGGAGTAGAAGCAGTGTGAGTGGGATTTTATGAATGACTGTGGCAGCTTGTGCGAGTACATGTGTGACTCACCGCAGTGCTTCGTCCTCCAGGCATCTGTCTCCCAAAATCTGCGAAAGCAGGTGTGAAATCAGGTCCTCTGGAAATCACCCTGGAATCCACCGCTCGAGATGGCAGTTTGTTTTGGTTCATCTGCATGAAACATAACATACAGAATATGTCATCAAACGCACACAGACACACATAAACACACACAAGGTAACCCTAACAGCAGGGGGAGCAGCGATATCCTGGTAATCTGGTAATATTGGCAACAGGGCAAGATGAGCCTAATGAGCATGTGTCAGTGCGTGCAAGTGTGTGTGAGTGGATGAATTTCTAACCCGGTAGTCCTTTTAAAGGTGGCCTCCACATAAATGACAGTCATACTACATTATCAGTCTATGGTTTATGTGTTCTTCCAACACTAGTAATAAATTATGCTCTGCTTGTTCTGCGGGCCGCACAGTAAGAAAAGTCAGAACCAGATGTGGAAGGGGAGGACAGAAGAAAGGAACGCAGGAGAGAGCGAGATAGTTGTGGGGGAGGAGAGAAGAACAAATCCAGCTCTTTGTCTTTCAGCTGTCCTTGACTTCCTCTCGACTCTTTTCCATTGAGATTTCACTTTCTCCCACAGAGAAAATGAGACTTTGGGATTGTACCAATCAACTGTTCGCCGGTCTGGTTGTTCTTTTTGGAGAGATGGGGGAGGGGCATGTGCTCTTGACACTGCCAAGTGTGACATAATAGCAATGTGATTTTAATCAAAACAGCATTTCTGCAGGCCATATGCTCCACCCATACACATGTGTGGATCGGAGGAACAAACCGAACTTGTATCTTTGATCCAACGCACAAACTCACAAACTAAAACGATGTCTATTGTTGCCTGTTGACATGTGGTGAAAAATCCTTTTCATCCATTTCATAAAAAGGTTTATTTGAAACTAATGCTACAATTAATGATTGTTTTCAGCACCATTATTTTTTTAATCTCTTAAAAACAATGACATTATGAATAATGCCCAGAGCCCGCTGTGATTTCTGGGTTTTATATTTGTTCTTTTTCCCTCGACCAGCAGTCTAAAACCCAATGCTTTAAAACTTCACGTTTGAGAAGATGAAACCACAAAAATTTTCCAGATGAATGAGATAGAGCTGCCTGTTTGGAACTTGTCTACATCATGAAATTATTATATAGAGAACATTTGTTAATACCTTCAGATCAGGGGTCAGCAGCACACCTCTTCCAGCCCCTGCCCTTGAGTGCAACTGTGCTCATTTTCAAATGCATGCTGCTGGAGACCATCAAAACTCGTCATTCACTGGTGTTTATACTTTTCAAACTCAAGTCTTTTTGATTTTGCTGCAGTGATTTGGTGACTTTGAAGGGAGCAGAACCACATCAGATTGCATTTATTCCCTTCATACAGCTCAGGAGAGTTGCAGATCACCCGACAGTCCATCGATAGCGAAAGGGACAGCTCTTGCTTTGAGCGCTGCCAAAGCTAGAGCTAAATTTAATACACCTCATGACCACCATGGGCCTCCAGCTACCACACTACAGCGTGCTTTAGGAGGAGAGAAGTCCATCCACTCATTTTCTTAGCTCCTTATCCAAGCAGGGGGATATTACCTAGATAGGTTACCTGTCCATCACAGGGTTAACACAGACAACCACATGCTAACACATGCGCACTTAATGCCAGTTTAGAAACACCAATCGACCAAGTATATTTTTGGACTGTGTGGGAAGGAAAACTAACAGAGGAGACTCATGCAGGCACAAACGCCACACAGCAATGCCCCAACCAACCAGGAAGTTCAAACCAAGAGCATTCTTACTGTGAGGTGACAATACTAATCAGTGCACCATCAAAGTCCTCCAACTAAATGAGACACTGCTTTTGTTTTGTTTGCTTCTTGATGTTCTGAGGCCTGAAGACTCACTGAGCACCTTTATAACGCACACATCAACATCCCCTCCTCAGACAAAGATGCCCAAGACCTATTATTTTTTGTCGCTAAATTATTTAAGTGATAAGAGAGTGGTGATACGTTTGGGTTTTTAGCTAAATGTCAGCTGAAGTCTGGTAACAAGAAGTGTGGTTCTGGGAATAAATAACAATAATGGAAAAATAAAGAAAGGGGTAGGCCCAAGACAACAGAGATGGGCCTGTCGAGGAAGCTACTTATCTGCAAAAAACCCCAAAAACCTGACAACATTTTCAACAATCTATTTATCTACACAGATGTCAGGCTGTTTAAAGCTTTATGAATTCTGCAAGACTGCTGGGATATCTGTAGCTTACCTTGTCCAGCACCACATCGCTGATCGGTGGGAGCCCGTCAGGCTTCTGTATGCAGGCAGGAATGAACTGGAAGCCCAACAGAAACTCTCTGCTATACTGACGTTTCCCACTGGGTTCAGCCAGGTCTGGACAGCCAAGCAGGATTTAAGAGGAAAGTAAAGAACAGAAAAAGGATAAATAGATATAAGATACAGACAGAAGTGCTGAGCTTTTCATATAGAGGCAGCTCTAAATATAAAAATATAAAGACAAATATTTCTATTTGTAAAGGCAGAACTCAGTCCTTTGCTCCCTGGATTTCAGTTCTGCCTCGGGTCGTTTGAAAACATCGTTCACACAGACTGAGGTCCTTCTCACCTTCCATGTCTGGAGGAGCTCCAGTGGAGTTCTCCTTGTCTCCAGGGGTGGCTCCGCTGTCGCTGCTCTCCGTCTCCGAGGTGTGGCCTGCTCCGTTCCTGATTGGCTCCAACTCTGCTTCACCATTTTCCTCTGGAGCAGTGGGCTTTCCATCAGCTTCTGGACTGCTACCAGGAGCAGGAGCAGGGGTAGAGGTGAAGGCTGATGGTAGGGGTGCTGGGCTGCTGCTCAGAGGAGCTGACTGCACAGCCTGGTCTCCAGCAGGCTGATCCACTGGCTTAGACTCATCCTATGAGGAGGCAAGATTCCATTATGGTGTAATTGTAATGTATTTGCAGGGCACCCTTGTAAATGAAAGCCTAGCTTTGAAATGGGTATTCACTGATTAAATTAAGGTCTACCTGTTTATTTTCAGTATAGACCAATATATTAAATCTGCTCAGAAGCTGCTGTGTCTCCAGCTCTCTCTGAAATTATTATACAGGTTTCAAGTACCAAAAAAATACATATTGGTAAAATAAACATCTGGAAGTCCATTACATATTACACACCAAAATGATCCTTCATAAAGAAAGAAAATGTGAAAATGCTGCTTTTAACAGACTGCATCAATGGTGACAGAGTTCAAAGACATCCTGCTGGTATCATTTATTCCCCTTTACGCTGTCCCCACAGCCATTTAACTAGAATTTGAATAGCCCAGTGCTTTTAGCAGTCCTCATCGTGGAGACTCAAACACCATCTATGCACATAAACAGCACAACAGGAAGCACTGAACTTCCTCTGAGTAATACAGCAGAACAAATATAATACAAATACAGTCTACCATCAACTCAACTATAATACTTGTATTATAGTATAAATTCCCATTGGTTATTATATAAGGATGTAACCTTTTCACTCTTGGCTGATGTATTAGAAAAGCTCGTTTAGTAAACAACGCTCTGTATTCGTCACCATCCTTTTGGCTAGGTATGCAGTCTTGGGGTGAAATGTGCTGTTATTCCCTAACAATATAGCTCATTTCACTAGTGTGATTGCTACAAGCAGAGCCCAGACAACATTAAGCAGTTCAGTTGAACTTGGCCAAGGTATGTATGCAGTGCGACTGCTGTTCATGAGAATGGGACTCATACGCTTTAACAGCTACCTTCATGAAAGTTTACAAATCTATAACAAGGCGTGTCACCAATTCTAAAAATTGTCTCAATTAAACAACAACATTTCTAAAATCAACCTCATTGTGCTCTGCAAGAACATTCTTAACAAACCTTGACCATGAAAGAAAAAGAGCAAGGGTGCCAGACAAAAGCTAAGATGTGGAAACAAACTGAAGCGTACTCAGACAGCTTAGTGCAGTGTGAGCGCAGCCCAGCAGGTGGCATGGGGAGGGAGAACAAGAATTGTAGGACATGGTACAAGACAGTTGTACTCTGTGTACAACTTTCGTCAGAGACCTAGAGAAAATTCAAATCAAACAGTGCCAAAGGTGTGGCGATATTTTCTGAAACACCACTTAATATTTTCAGTCAGTGGCAAGGATTTCCTCTATTTTTTCCCTCTTTTGTCTCTTTGTGTTTGTCTCCTAGTGTGTTTTTCCCCATCAGGTGTATACTATACTAATGTATCTGTTACCAAACCTATTTTTACATATGAACGCCTGGCTTCCAGCATTGAGATGAGCTGAGTATAGAAACAGATAATGAACCGTTTTAGGCTTATTTATTATCTACGCTCCAAAGGTTTTATGTTTAAAACCTCTCTGTGTGATTCTTTTTTGTTTTTTTGCATGAAATGGCTCATAAAACCTGTTCAGCATAGACTAAAAAATAAGCTATTTAAAGCCCTTTATTTGTTGGCCAGTATTTGGCGGTGTTAGAACTCCGCCACAGCAACAAGCTTGTGCAAAACCATAAAAGAAAGGAAACGAGAATGGAACGGAGATGGTTTTACATGCAGTAGGCTGGTTGAGCAGTGGAGATGATGGATAACTCCTTGCTGACGATAACAACACCCCAAAGTCATTTATGTCTGCTTCCCTAACCACACATGTGGAAACATTTTCCACTTGAACTATTGCCAACATTGTGCCTTTCCTTCTCTCTCTCAGCCATTCTCTCTCTCTCTCACACACATTCCTGTAAAACGTTGCAGGACTACTCTGAATTGAGACAAAATAAAAACTATTTTGGAGAAAAAAAATCAAATCAAATCACAATATCTCACAAAATTATTGATTGTTTATTCGTCCAGAGACTATAAGCCACTTCTCTCCAGAGGCTAATAAAAAAAATAATCTACAATTTGATGTCAAGCTTAATTCATAGGTTTTCTTTCCCCTCTTCATCCTGAATTATGAGATAAGAGGCCAAGTTCTTACCTCATCCACATTTTGAGGTGCATCTCCAGTAGAGGTCCCTTCATTTGGTTTTCTCCAGGTCTTTGGTATTGCAGAAGCAGTCTGATTAACTGCAGGGAAACAGAAACGCGAGAACTTAAAATCACTTGCAGCCAGGCAGTAAACAAGCAAGTCATGAGGGATTTAAAAGATAAATTTGATTTAGTAAGAAAAGTATCTTTTTACTCCAGTTACAAACCCATTATGTTTTATCTATCTATCAATCAATGCTCCACTTCAGACCGTTTTTACTACTGTCTCTATGATGTTAAAGAGAGGAGCTGTCCTTAATATGGCGCTAACCTTCTGTTTGAAAAGGGTTGCCAACCAGAAGAAAACTAACTTAAAGGGAGACAAGCTAAATTTGCTTATTTCAGACAAAGAATATACTAAGGGTCTGCATCCAGATCCAGTTAAAATAAACAAGATTTATGGAGAGAAATGAAAATAAAAGGTCGACATTCAGTGGGTGCAATGTCGAGATGGTGTGACACGAACGTGATCCTGAGTTTATTCAGCCACCCAAAATAAAGAAAGATTTCATAAAAAGTTTGCTACCAAACAAGTAAAAACAAGAAAGTGTAAAAAATATTTCCCCTAATTTCCATGATTTGATTTCCTTTAACCTTGCTGTGTTATGTTTTGCTTGATTGTGGCCTACTGAGGATCAGCTATTTTAGCACAGTGTTTGAAAAGAGATTATCTGCAAAAACGTGCTTTATGGATGTGCCCACTTAATTCAGCTATTTATGTACAACATCATAAAAAACGTAACAGACTTATAAAACAGCCACTCATTGGCTTGTCACTGCCACTTAGTTTATAGCACACTTTTAAAATGCCACATGCAATCAAGAACTTGAACAGACACAGTACCCGTAGTAGGACTCTTCCTGGTGAGTGCTTGATGCTGGGACTCTGTTTTGCTGTCAGTAACACCAACGTGTGCCTCTGCCCCTCCTCTAGAGATGAGGTCTTTAGTGTCTAAGGACTTGCTCAGCTCATCAGCCTCTGCTGTGGCCTGCACTAGAGGCGGAAGGCCAGGAGGGAGCATAACTGGCAGAGTTGGGACAGGGCTTGAGGTCAGGGTGACTGGCACCACAGCCACAGGTGCCATAGGGGAGAGCGTAGCAGCAATGGGCACCTCTGGCCTCACATCAGAGGGCAAAGTTTCAGAGGAGGAGAGCTCTCTGTAAGCAGGAGCAGAGGCCTGGGGCTCGAGAGAAGGCTCATGAGCTTGGGTATCCAGCTCAGTCCCAGAGTCTGCAAGGCCGTTCAAAGCCTTGGGAGCCAGCGATGGAGAGGCAGCTAAAGTTCGTGGGGCATCTAAAAGAGGCTTATCTGTGTTGGGCATCTGAGGTGGTGCCAAAGAGGGCTTGCTCTCCCCAGCAGAGGAGGTGGCGCTGTGAGAAGAAGCTGAAGTAGTGGACTCCCTGGCTGAGGGACGTTCACTAGTGTTGGTGACTGCAACTGGGAGAGTGACGGGGCGTGCCAGGGAAGCAGGGCAGGGAAGCTCGGGCTCGGGAGCAGGAGAGGGCTCAGATGCAGGAGTGTTGGCCTCCAGTCTCTCCAAGGGAGCGTCAGGCTGCACAAGCCCAGGTGAGGAAGACTTCTGGGCAACTGGCTCCAATTTTGGCAAGTCATCTAAGAGGTGGAAGGAAAATGGTTTCAGAATTCAGTCAGCAAAGCTAAAGGCTTTTCCAGTCAGAATCGTGTATAAACATGCCTTTGTGTTATAACATTACCAAACAGATACAATTAAAAAACAAACAAGAGAGATCAAAATTCAACCATTTGCATGGGATATTGTTAACAGAGAAATTCCTGTGAAAGCTTGTAAAATCTTACAGGTATTGACAGGAAGAGCAGGAGGCGCTGTTGATTCAATACTCTCATTTGAATGTGAAAACAAAGTGAAAGCACTCAATGTGCAGTGTGTCAAAGTGATATTTCAAGTATCTGAAAATCACCAAGATCAAAAGAAATACAGCTAGAGGGAAACACTGGTTTCTGCTACGCATGAAGAGTTAGGGCAGTAAAATCATTGATTCATTAATTACATTACTTTAGTATTTTTTTGAGCACCTAATGGCATGTTTTTACCATATGTACGTACCTATAGTTACATATGCATATATGTATTATGTAGTGTAATAGGATTGGGCCCCTATGTGTTGGGGACTTTTAGACGACTTTTAAGGACAAAAGAAGCGTTTGGGGCAGACCTGGCCCTGGTTTGGTGTCTGAAGCCACAGCTGTCAACGGCTGCTGTGGCTGCTGAGACTGTTGGGACTGCGGTGGTTGTGGTGACTCCAACATGCAGCTTCCAGGATGGGCTTGCTGTTGTGGAGGTGGCTGAGGCTGAGGCTGCGACTGCTGCTGCTGCTCCGGAGTCTGGCTGCTGCTCAGCTGCTGCGATTTGAGGTAGAAAATGTGAGGATAATGAGGGTGCGGCCATAAAAACTAGCAACACAGAAAACCAGAAAGAGAGGCACAAAGATGCAGGCAAGCACGCACACAAACAAATAAACAAGCCCAAATGCAGGATTAAGCAAAAAGTAAGGAGTCCAACGAGGTAGAATAAGAGGAGAGATGAAAGACAAGACAGGAGAAACGGAAAGACGGAGAATGAGGGATGCGAGAGGAATGGCAGGAGGAGAGGAGAAGCTCAGGACGATGCGGAATTAAAGCACAGCGAAAAGGGGGTAGATGCATAAAAAATGAAATTGGGAGGGGGCACAAAAAGACAGAGAAAAAGAGGAAAGACACTGTTAACATCCACAGAAGGACACAGGGAGGAAGAAGTCCTAACATCCCTCTCAGAATTCAGAATCCAGGGAATCTGTCTAATTTGGGCTTTTCTTTTTTACCATTTATTAAAATATGTCAACAGAATTAGAACACTAGAACAATAGATTTTCCATATAAAAACAAGAGGTACTTTCCATTTTTATAAAACTGCAGTATCAGTAGTCGTTTATATAAAGATCACGAATGAGTACCAACACATTTCCATATTTATCTAGCAGGATGCCAAACAAATTCAATTTTTTTTTATTTTGTTTGTTTGTGCAAGAATAGATTGAACAGAGTTAGTTGAATCAGGGACCTGAGTGGATTCTGAGGAAGGAGTAGGAGTATAAAGAAATTACATATGCAATCTACTGTAAAAGGTAGTGAATGAACAGAAACAGTGAAAGGAAGAAAAGCAGGTGTAAGATTAACAAGAGCTGTTAAACAAGATTACAACAAACTTACTTATTGCTATGAGACTATCACATGCAGAGTGATATTTACAAGTTACGAACCACCTCCATATCTGCACATACTGTATGTGGCATTTAATAATGATGTAACTTTGTTATTATCTTTATGTGGGCTTTTTAACTTTTATGCTCCCAGAAACAGGCTGAGAAACCAAGGAAATGAACATAATAAATATGAGAAGATATACTTTTAAATATTGGTCCTGATTAAAATACAACAGGCATGTAACATTCTGGGCTGAAAGCCCTCATGAATTTCTTATGAAGGGCAAGACGGCTGAATAAACTGATCCTGTCTGACACACACGGTGGGCAGAGAGGAGATCAGAGCAGAGAGCTCACACTGCAATCAAGCAATATGAAACCTTCCACCTCGCTAAATACTTCTACGTAACTACTGCAGGTGAGAAGTGAGCGAGCGTATTCCAGAGTAAGCCATACCTGTGGTGGGGTTGGGGTAGAGGAGGGGGGACCGACAGGAGGCGTTGAATTCCTGCTCCCTGAACCCCCTGCCAAGATCTCCTCTGTGATATCCTTGCCACCCTGATTGGGGTCACGGATACGGATCTGGGAGAACAATGGCACAAAAGAAGAAAAGAAAAGAAAAAAAAATCAGACCTCACTAAAGCACCCAAGTCTTACAGCAATCCTGCATCAGCAGTATATGATGTGTTTTATCAGCTAAGAAAGGAAGGAAACAGACTTGGAGTCACACTCAAACTGGCTGTAAATGATGATATAACAACCAGCTTTTAATGCAACAAATACAGTATGTTATACACGTAAGAAAAACTGTTGAACCCAGTAATATCCGGTACTTTTCAACATAATTCTCGTTGGACAAGTCAACCATCAAAAGTTGGGTGGACTTGTGTAGACTGAACTTCTACACACAGACGAGAGACGAGGGAAACTAAAAGACAGTGAGGAGTTTCTTTCCAACTTTCCAGCATGAAGAGAAAATGCAGCCGGAAAGAGCACAGTTGACCTTCTTTACATATAGGAATGAATGAATTACCTTAATAACCTTAAAGTAAAATGCAATTAAGTAGGAACAGTAGACCAAAAAGACACAATTGCTAGCTTAGGGGTAGAAGTGTTTTTCTTAATAAAGAATAAATAAACACTCAGGCTTAGGACCAGTCTGGAGTCGGGTTACCACTAAGTGGATTTTCAGGTAAATAAAAGGGGAAAGAAAAAAAAAAAAAAGGCTCAGCTTCCTGAAAAGCCAAGGCATATGGTATTTACAGTGCCACAAGAAAGTGTCCAGTCCCTTTCAGATTCCTTAATCTTTTGCAAATGATGATTTAATTGATTAAGAGACAAAAAAAAAAGTATCCAAATCTACCAATTAGTTTTTCATGTAGGGCCAGGTAGGTTTGGACAGTTTTTCCCCTTAATGAATGAGATTATCATTTAAAAACTGACACTTTCCAGCATGAGAAGGCACAAATTATAACATCCCTTTAATGTGTGGCTTCCTCTTGTTTGTATATATTCCTCTTGTTTTTATTTGTTCCTGTTGTCTTACTATTTGTATTTCCTGCACAGTTTGTGTGAGTCCCCACAATTTCACTGTACATGTAAAATGACATTAAAAGGCTATTCTATTCTATTCTATTCTATTCTATTCTATGAAGAGGAAATATTTACTCTAGTTATCTTTGTCTAATATTAAAACTTGCTTGATGATCTGAAACCTTTAAGTGTGACACATGCAAAAACGCTAAGAAATCAGGAAGGGGGCAAATACTTTTTCACAGCACTATTCCTCGGGGTGCCTCCCTTACGCTACTTTACAGGATACAACACTAGCTAATGTCATAGCTAGGGGCCTGCCAACGTCAACAAATGACCAGCTTCCAGCCCCAGAGACAAAAAATGAAGCATATCCAGCTGACAAAGAGACAAATAAACGGCACCGTATTCATACCCAGACGAAACAGTGTTTAGTCAAACTGCAGCCTTGTCTCCAGGGTGTTTTGGCCAATGCCTACCTATACAAAAGTATGCAACAGGATGCTGACTCCAGGTCACTTAAAAGCTACAGGTGTCATTACTAACAAAGGTTTTCTGAAAGTTATACAAAATATCTTTAATATTCACGCAAAGGAAGCCAACTGAATGATGTCAAATAATTGAAATAATCTGTCATGTTTATATTTGTGATAGGCAATGTATCTTTCTGCAGATTAACCAACATCTTCTTCAAAGGCTTTGAAAGAAAATTATGTAGAGAATAAAAAAAAAAGAGAAAAACAATTTCAGACTTGGCTGAAATAATTTTCACTGTGAAATCTTTGAAATTCTTATGCTTATGTGGCATGAACTGACCTTGAGGTGAAATTTGTCCAAAAAAACAAAACAAAAACCCCAAAACAAAACAAAACAAAAACAAAACAGTAGTATTGTGTCAACTTTTCCCTTTAAAAAAAAAAAATTACAGAACTAATAGGATACTCACTGTTTTCTTCTCACGCTTGGTTGGTGGAGGTTGCTGTGGTGTAGGCACTATGATAGGGGGTGAGGGGGGGTACACAGACTGTCCTGGGTAGTAGGGTGGACCAGCTGTGGGAACGGGAGCAGGGACAGAGGGTGAGACAGGTGGGTGGTACCTGAGGGGATCTGAATGAATTTGCAAGAAAAGACAAACAAGAACAGAAGAAAGGACATTTTAGTTAAACCTTACAGTCACAGCACTGTGGGCACACAAGAGAGTTACTGAGTGTTTGTGCTACTCTGTCATTAATTGAGATTTTATGGGTGCGGGACTACCACTGCATGTGTATCTGTGTTGCATTAGTGACTCACGATAGGGGGCTGGGTACTCCCCTGGACCTGGTCCAGGATAGAAGGTGCCAGACCCTGGGGGCTGTACAGAATACTGCTGAGGAGGTCCCACGTAGGGTGTACTGTGGCGGTACTGTATGGAGGACAAAGAGAGCGACAACCAGTGAAAACAAGACACATACTGACCGGTTTAGTCTTTTCTTTTTTTTTGTTGTCCTTTTTCTTTTCTTTTTTTAACATTTGGGGTTTTTTTTGTGGGTTTTAATGGTCCTTTTGATGATCCTTCGAATAATCCACTGAATTCTGTCTAGACCAGTTTATTATGATCTTTTAGGAATCTTTAAGGGTTGTTCAGAGGATACACAAAATATTTGTGCATAAGACAAAGGGCAATGCTGCTGCTGAGCAAACTTTATACATTTAATGTGGAGCTATGAGTACAGCTGAGACTGCTATAGACATAAAGACCTACCATGTGGTTTTACTCTTAGATGTTAGTGGAGTAATTCTGCATGAATGAAACTGCACAGTTCATAAATAATTCTCATTTATCTTACACCAGAGCTTGCTGTAATCCCCTTGTTCATTTTCTGTCTGAAATAAAATGTTTTACCTCCCTTTCGGATTACTTTTGGCCCACTTCTTTTCTGATTGGCTGCCACTTGCAAACAGAAGATTTCAACAGCAGGTGGGAGGGGCTTCTCTATTTTAAGCCAGAACTGTTTGGAACAGTCTGACGCTTGGGCTTTTGGCTCTCTTATCTGAAAATTCGCATTCACTGGACTTGTTATTTGAAACTTTGGCTACTTTTTATATAAGCACCCACTACTGTAATAGTATAACCATCCATTGACTTTTACACTTCTGACTCCGTGCCATGGGGGCAGCAGTCTAAGCACAGATGCCTTCAGGTGGATACCAAGGCATTCTCAAACTCGCTGGCAAATACATTCTATCTAGTGTGCGCTCGGTCTGGTCAAAGATCTTCTCCTGCGTGGACGTGCCTGAAACATGTCCTGAAAACACCTTAAGCAGCTGCTTTCGATGCAAAGGAGTAACTGCCCTACTCTGAACTCCTCAGCCCATCTCTGTGGAAGAGACGACATACACTTAGGAGGACATCACTTCGATTTGAGAAATCCCTTTATTAACCACATCTCAATTTCTTGGTGCCTCACACTGTAAATATATATGACAGAAAATAAGAAAAAGCACACTAAGGCCACTTTAAGCAATTGTTAAAGTGATCAACAACTTTAATCTTAAATATGACCATTAATTTTTATTGCTGCGTGCTGTTGAAAATGTTTTCCCGTCAGTTTAAGTTTGAATAATTAAATATACAGACACCAGATAACTGGATGAGGTTAGCACAAAGAATGGAAACAGCAGAAAAACAACTAGCCTAGCTGTTTAAAAAAAAGGTAATAAAACCATTCTAACACCACCTCTGAAGTGCTCTGATTTACATATTATTACCGGAGCTTCAAATTAAAATAACACAGCAGAGTGGTACTGATTTTAATACTCTTGGTGGAAACTTTCCGATAAATGTTTTTGCTGAAAAATAAAAAACTAAAATTAAAAAATTGTAAGGCTCAGAGTTAAAAAATGAAGAATGGTATTGATAAATTACTATAGACAGAGCAACTATTTTAGTAGTCTTAATTGTACATTTAATTGCGACTGCTTTACCTGTGGGATGTAGTACTGTGCAGCCTGTGGGGAAGGGAAAGGCATGGGTGCCATGGTCATCATTATTGGTTGATTAGTGGGGTAGACGGCTGCTGTGGGAGCCTGTGAGCCAGGCCGTATCGAGGGCGTGTTCGTCGGGATGGTGGGCCTTGCAGGCTGCATTTGAGTCCTCGGAAAAAACTGAAGATAACAAGGAAGAAAAAACAGAGAGAGGGAAACGGCAGAAGACATTCAATACTACCCCAGATACACAGTCTCCTTTCAGCAGGCTGTCATGCTTTTTCTAAACTACAAGCAAGTATATATATATATATATTTTTTTTAGACCTTTTCTCCAGATTTGGTTTTCATCAGCAGCTTAAAAAAGAGGGCCAATGACCACAACTTTCCCTGAACACAATGCTGCAGACAGGTCAGACCGTTTCATTAAACCCACTCTGCAGGTCGAAAACACTTTAACGCCACTTTTCCTCCAAAAACAACCGATAATCTCTTCCTTGAATTATTTACTAAACATCTCTCTGAAGTTTGGATTATATATTTTAGCTGGCAAGAAATGTGATGAATCAGATGAATATTTACAAAGTAGTGGCACCAGTCTGAATTTGGCTCACTTCACACACTCAAGTCCTTAACGTTTCATCCTGCCACAGCCGTCTAACCAGAAGCCTTAAAAGCACGATTAAGTCATTCAAACAGAGATGACATTTGAGTAACAAAAAAACCCCCAAAAAACCCCACAGCACAAACCTGCAACCATCCGACTCTGTGAAACCTCATGTGTACATTGCTCGTGATCACTGGCAGCTTCACAATGTTTCTATTGTTAAAGTGTCCGACATGGTCACGATTGAGGTGGTGGATCATTTAGGATCATATTTCCAAGACTGACAGACTCTGGCCCCAGATCAGAATTGAGCCAAGTGACTGTTGTCATAGCTTTCTCATTACAAATGTTTGTTCTAGCAATTCAGAGTGAAAAATAAAAAATATCAAGGCACAGATGCATTAAAAGTAGGGCTGTGCGATATGACCAAAATCTCATATCCTGATATAGGACATTTCTCAACCCGATAACGATATATATCACAAAATAGTGCATTTCCTGTGAATTCAGTGAATCTCGGGCAACTCGACCTGTGTGAAGTGTTTTCAGCTGGGCGTCGTGTACCTGGAGTTGAGTGTTTTGACCGATGCATCAAACTATATAGTTTTAGATATAATTTGTAACGGCCGCCATTTTCTTTGTGAGTATTTATTACATGGCGCGCTGCAGGGAAAAGCCTGTTCTAACGTTTGACTCTAAGGTTTATTTTGAGCACCTGACGGCTCTTTTTTGCTTCTCATCCATAAACTCTCTCCACGCTCTTACACGTGATTCTTGCATAGGTGGTAGAAGAGGTTTGTCATGTTTGAGTCTGTGGTGGGGACCGGTTTGCGGCATAATTTGCATAGTAAAGTTTTCTGGTCCGTGTCAGACTTTTCATAACCAAACCATGTCCATGCTACAGAGGTAGCCCCTTCGTTTAGGAATAAGGTCCTCGATTTGTTTTGACTGGTCCTTCTGTTTGGAGCTGCCTGGTTCTGCCTCATCTTCACTGGCTATGCTGGTATTCTCTGTGCCTGCATCCACGTGGTGACCATCCAAACGATGAAAAAAAATATTGCTGTAAACAGTGTATTTTGCGACACCACGAAACAAACGATAGCGTATAATATGAAATGATAGATGTTTTAATTTCGTCATCCGATATAGTTCGTCATATCGCACAGCCCTAGTGAAAAGAAATAAAGATTGTTTTCTCTGTGCTTTATTTCAGTTCTGTTGTGTATGCTACTGTTTTTACACCACCTTCCATTCATGAATATAACACACTCAGGATTTAAAAATATTTTTATCACAATTCTGGTGATTTTCCTGTTTGGGAATGATGGAACCTCTTTAAGTAGAGTATCACTGTGACTTTTTCCATCAAGCAGTTATGATGTTTCTCCTGTCAATAACATATCCCGTTGCCATTTGCTACCAAGACGAAAGGGACACATTAAACTATTAACTATAAACATTGGTGTGTTAATACATTGTTTTGAGTCAAACTTCCAGATATTTTACCCGTCTCCTGTGTTGCCTTTTTTTAAATCACAGTGTTATTTGGGATTTATACACAGATGGAGATTTTCTGTGGTATGAATATTAATAAGATCACGTTATAGTTGGATAAGCAACCAAGGACTTTGGAGACGAGAGATAAAACTGTTCTTCTTTTGACTGCTCCTATTACAGGTTTCCACAGTATATCATCTGCTTCCATCCCACCCTAAACCTTGCATCCTTTTCTATCTCATCAACCCTCTGCATGCCCCCCTTCACTACATCCAAAAACTTTCTCTGTGGACTTCTTGGTCACTTTTTGTCTTTTAGCAGCGCCACCATCACCAAACATCATAGCAGGTGTCAATACTGTCCTGTAAAACTTCACTTTCACTCTTGCTGCCATCCTTCTGCCACAAAGTCTGGGAATGGACATGGTTATGGTTTCCTGGAGAAGGCTCTAAAACTAAAGGGAAAGCCAAAGTTTAACTTTCCGATTTTTTTGACCTGGAATGCACAGCTAGAAAAAAGTAAAAGCTCAGATTTTTAAGAGCCCTTAACTATGCTTTGTTTTGCCTGAGCTACTTGGCCAATCTCGCAGCTGTACAGAACGTGTGACACAGGCCACTGACCTGCTCGTCATGCAGAAATATGGCCTTTTCTGGTGTGTCAAAGAGAACAGAAAAGAAAACATACAATACTCACAGTGACTCCAGCTACAGTGGCTTTTCAAATACATGTCACAATCACTTAAAAGTTAGACATCAGAGAGGCTCTGTATTTGATTAGCCCATTAAATTTAATATGATGAAGCTTTGTGTGCCGGGCCTGAAGAAAGACCACCACCAACAGCTGTGACCGACTTCCAAACAAGCGGAGCTCAAGCTGGGAATACCCAACCACAGTCACAGCGTGCCTCAGTGAAGAACAGAATGGAGAGCAGAATAAACAATGCTGTAAAACAGTCTAAAAATATCCAGGAGGGAAATCACCTTTAACATAATAAATCAACTTCAATGGCTTTATTGTAAATAGCTCTGTGAAAATCTGGGAAATTACCGGAAAAGTCATTATCAGTCTCTGCTGGCAAAGCAAGAGAACGAGACACAGAAAAAAATTGAGAACATCGTTAACACAAAGGAGCTTTGTCACTTCAAAACAGGCTTAAAACAATCACTAAAACAACTCCCCCAACAAGACTGTAACCATATGTACATGAATTAGTCACCTATACAACATAAAACATATTTCCAAGGCAGCAAACACATTTCTTTTCACAAAGGACATAAAATTAACTAAAAGAACATATACTCAGGAGGGAATACACAGTTTCTCTCTCATTGTGCATGCTGTTCATTTAACTGTGCAAGGTGATAAAGGATGAGTAATGAATGGGGAGAAAACTACAAAATTATAAACTGAAAATTCCACTAATGATCCTCCATGGGATAAAAGACAGGACATAGGGATAAAATGATATGAAAAGTCCACCTTACTAAGAGTACACTGCAGTGAAGATGAAGGGGTGTATAGGGTAAAAAGTCAGGAGGGATGGAATTATTTGAGCATGATCTCATCATGCCATGCAGGTCTGCAGAGACTTTAGACAAAGAGGTAAATTACCTGGATGGGCCTGAATCCTCCCTTGGGTATTGAAAGCAGGAAAAAAAGAGAAAAGCCAATAGGAGACCATACTAGTGAGACTTAAGCGACCACACACATCAACAGGAAGCTGTCCCATTACACACTAACTAAATGACATAGTCCCTGGTTCGGAATGACTTTGGCAATATATATAACTAATATATATAAAATAATCTCAGAAAAGATGATGGGTAATAAGTGTGCAGTAAAGCAGGAAAGACTCAGAAGTCACAGTCAAAATGTCAGATTGGTATTTCACTTGTGGCCATGTGGCACCCAACGTAACATGCACAGATTCACATGCACATAACTTTTACTTAAACATGCATTTATAAAGAGTTTCTTTGCCAGCTGGGATGATTAAATCCCCATGACAGTCTAAGTGGGATTTCTCTGCTCCAGAGGGATCTCACTGTTACCTGAATCACTGGTTCAGCAAGAGGGGGGAGAGGTATGGGCTGCATGAATGATGAGTTGCAGACACATGTCCATATTATGGAGCAGATGGGCCTCACTTCAGTCCCCTGACCTTCATATGTTACTAGAATTGCCACCAGAGTTTAGGTGAAACCCAGGCAGCAACCTCCTGGGATGAAATACGAAAACAAAGCAAAACTACCAAAAAAGCAGCAGGCTTCACCTCAGCTAATTCGAATCAGTAATCCAAAGGTGCAGCTAAAGTGAGGGCGTGGCTTGTCCGCCCTATGTGAATATTATGTACAATTATTCAGGGATGGGGTGGGGGGTTATATTCCCTTTGCAGGGCCAATAAACAGTGCTATCCTCCTTAAGCCTCCATTATGAACCCCCCCCCCCCATGTATATATATATATATTTTTTAAATAATGACAACAATAATTATAACAGCTCTGGTGTTAATTATAAATGCAAAACAATACATGTTTACGTGTTTTAAAAAATGTACTCCTCCTCATATGCCTCACAGTGGTTTGGTCCATTTACCATTCCTTAATTCATTTAGTTTGCAAAGAAATAAAGATAAAGCACAGGATGTGTATGAAAATGTTCTTTACGTCTACCTATTAATAAAATATTTATTTATGCATTTTATTATCCTCATTGGTTGAATTTTTTGCTTTAATGCAGCTACCACATTGTTCAGGAGCAGCCAAAATTAGTCCCCTAATACAGTGGTTCCCAAAGTGGGGGGCGCGCCCCCCCTGCAATAGCTTGGGGGGGCGTGGTATGAATAATAATTAAAAATAAAGAATGCTTGGACACTGCTAGGACAGGTTTTTGACAGGGCTCCCACACAAATGCAAAGCAGAAGATGAAGCATCGCCAAATAATCTTCCAAAACAACTTCCTTTCAAGCCAAAGACTAGAAAATGGGCTGTCCAAATCACGGACAAACAGTATCCCATATGCTTGATTTTTAGTTCCCAAACACTTCTTATAATGACTAACTACCCCTGAAATTTCGGAGATGTTAGCTCTTTATACAGTAAAGTTACAGTGGGATACTAATAATATCAGGCTGATCCTGCCACAACTTGTTCCCCCTGTCCAAATCACGGACAAACAGTATCCCACAGTTGTTTATGTTTTTAAACCCAGTTTGCACAGAGAGGCATTTTTTGAAAAATGTATTGATAGCAATGTTGAATATTCTTATACAGTAAAAAAAAAAAAAAAACCCAAAAAACAACTACACGTAAAATAATTACACCATAAAGATGGTTTGTTTTTCTGTTATTTAAAAGAGGTAGCAGTTTATTTTATTGCTACCTGTAATTTATTGTAGTTTACTTTTATTTGGTTAATTGTTTACAAAAGGTTTGAAGTGTGAAATAAACTGCAGTGGAGTTTGAAAACAAAATACGGGTGT
>VVHJ01039582.1:0-13807 GCA_015107715.1 Tylochromis polylepis | reverse complement strand
CTTAATCCCATTGAGAACTTGTGGTCAATCCTCAAGAGGCGGGTGGACAAACAAAAACCCACTAATTCTGACAAACTCCAGGAAGTGATTATGACAGAATGGGTTGCTATCAGTCAGGATTTGGCCCAGAAGTTGATTGAGAGCATGCCCAGTCGAATTGCAGAGGTCTTGAAAAAGAAGGGCCAACACTGCAAATACTGACTCTTTGCATAAATGTCATGTAATTGTCGATAAAAGCCTTTGAAACATATGAAGTGCTTGTTATTGTATTTCAGTACGTCACAGAAACAACTGACACAAAGATCTAAAAGCAGTTTTGCAGCAAACTTTGTGAAAACTAATATTTGTGTCATTCTCAAAACTTTTGGCCACGACTGTATACTGACATGAGCTGTTTTGGATTTTAGATGATCTTGAGGATGATGAGGCGGACACTCCAACTGGTCAGTAGATCACTCTTATTTTAAAAGAGATAATGTAGGATAAGATTGCTTTAGTCCAACCTGGTTGCTAACATGTACTTTGTTTCACCCCTATGGATCCTCAAAATGTGTAAAAATCTTTTGTCTTTAATGAAGTTTCTTATTCCTTTATGCAAACAACAGGCTAGAATGAGTAGGCTTGATGTGGGAGATGTAAAACATGGGGTGGATGCGTTACGATGGAGGTAACTTGAATTTAACTGCAGAAGGTCTAATGATGGAATCAATTTCATAAGGACCAATGATGCATGATGCGAGCTTGCATGTCGACAGTCTCAAGAGAATTTCTTTAGCCGAGAGCAATACCTTCTGTTTGTCTAAGGAGCTTGGAAAGAAAAGCGTCTGGACTTCTTTAAGTTTCTTGAAGACGTTTCACCTCTCATCCGAGAAGCTTCTTCAGTTCTAAGAGCAAATGGTGGAGAGTCCCAGATTTTAAGCCCTATGGGAGTGTCCCCAAGAGAGTCGTGGACCCCCTATTGATCCTCTGCCTGACCACACGAGCCAAGGTGTGAAAACAGGTGTAGGTCACAATCAGCCAAGGTTTCGGGTGAACCCATTGTGAGACTTAGCCCCACCCTATCATGTGATTTACTGAGGTCAAATGGCCCAGGATGTGAGTGGGTGTTCTGTCTGGGCTCGTAGCTGGGGACAGAATGCCAGTTTCTCAACTGTCTTAAGAAGGTCCTTCCTGGTGCGGGTCCACACCTGCCTGCTCTGCTGTAGGTGCTGCTGTACTGATGACACGGTGAGGTTGGCTTCTATGGAGGGGAATAACAGAGGCTGGTACCATAGAGATGCTTTGATGGGTGAAAAACCAGTAGCAGAGGAGGTGAGAGAGGTATATGTGTATTCCATCCATGCTAGTTTTTAGGACCAGGAGGAGGGGCTTTGGGAGGTTACACAGCAGAGAGCCATATCCAGTTCGTGATTTACCCTGTCTGATTGGCCATTGGTTTGATGATGAAAACCTGAGTTGAGAGATACCTTTGCTCCAAGTGCACAACAAAAGGTCTTCCATACTTGGGAGATGAACTGGGGGCCCTGGTCAGTAACCATTTCTGTAGGGATACCATGAGGCCTGAAAACATGATCAGTCAGTAATTTTGCAGTTTCAGTGGCAGTGGGTAATTTCTCAAGAGCAAAGAAGTGAGCAGCCTTGGAAAACATACCCACTATGGTAAGTATGAATGTCTTGCCAGTGGAGGTGGGCAGATCAGTAACAAAGTCTAGTGCTATGTGGGACCAAGGGCGATGAGGTGCAGGTTAAGGTTGCAGTAGCCCCAAAGGGCACTGAGTGTTTCTCTTACTGCGAGCACAGTTGGAACATGAAAGTTCAGTCCATTATATCCCTTTCCAATGACTGTCACCAGAAAGAAAACTATATTGAGAAACAATATAGTTCTACCTCAGGATGACAGTTGAACTGGGTCGGTTTGCAAGCCCTGTACCAGGGTCTGGTTCATCCTGCAGGGCTTGTTGAATTGTCTCCTCAATGTCCCATGTTAGTAATCCCATGCAGAAGAGGGGAGGATGTTTTTGGGCTGTGTTGAGTTGGTGGGGGTAGAAAGTTGGTGGGACAGGGCATCGGGGCTTGATATTCCTGGAGCCTGGATGATAGGGAATAGTGAAGTTAAAGCAAACAAAAAATAAAGACCAGCAAGCCTGGCAAGCATTGAGTCATTTAGCACTCCAAAGGTTGTTTGGCCCCCTCCAACCAATGCCACCATTTCTCTAGAGCCAATTTCACTGAGAGTAACTTACCATCTCCCACATAATTCCGTTCAGCCGGGGTTAGCTGGTGTGAGAAGAAGGTGCAGGGCTGTATTTTTTCTTGCAGACCGGAGTGTTGAGAGAGTACTGCCCCCACCCCCGAGTCAGATGCATCTACCTCCACAATGAACTGTAGCTTGATGTCAGGATGGAAAAGAACAGATGCTGACGTGAACAGTTTCTTTAATTTGGTAAAGGCACCTTTGGCTTCTGAGCACCAGAGAAAAGGTATTTTAGTGGAGGTGAGGCATGTTAGGGATGTGGCTACCTGGCTGTAATTGCGAATGAACCTCGGTAAAAATTTGCAAAACCAGGAAACTGTTGGAGGCATTTCTGAGAGGTGGGGGTTGGCCAGTCCACCACTGTCTGAATTTTCAGCAGGTTGGTCTTCGTCTGCCCCTTTGCAAGGATGTACCCTAGAAATGTGACAGAGGGAGACTGAAATTTGCACTTTTCAGCCTTGACATAGAAATACATTTCAAGGAGGCGCTGTGACCCACTGCAAATATGTATCTGATGCTCTTCAACAGACTTGGAAAAAATTAAAATATCATTCAGATAAGCAAAGACAAAAACATTTAGAAAATCCCCTAGTATGTCATTTACTAAAGCTTGAAAAACGGCAGGTGCGTTAGTGAGTCCAAAAGGCATTACTAGGTATTCAAGGTGGCCTAAAGGAGTGTTGAAAGCTGTTTTCCACTTGTCCCCCTCCCTAATGTGGAGATCGAGTTTGGTCCCCTGAAGCGGTTCAAAGCCAGAGTTAATGAGTGGAAGAGGCTATTTATTCTTTACTGTAATTTCATTCAAGCCATGGTACTCAATGCATGGTTGAAGAGTCTTATCCTTTTTTGCCACAAAGAAAAACCCTGCACCTACCGGAGAGGAGGATGGATGGATGATGCCTGCTGCCAGAGACTCACAGATATACTTCTTTATAGCCTCCCTCTCGGGCCGTGACAGGTTGTAAAGGCGGCTGAAAGGCAGCAGGGCACCGGGAACGATGTCTATGGCACAGTTGTACAGCCTATGTAAGGTAAGGACAAAGCTTTAGCTTTACTGAAAATCTCCTGGAGGTCATGATATTCCTGAGGAAAAGTGGTGAGGTCCGGGGGTTGCGTGGGCTCCACGCAGTCAATAAGAACACGGGGAGAGTAAGAAATCTGTTTTACACAAAGGGTTACAGATAGTAATAAACAGGGCTTTGACGAAAGGGAACATCCCACTCGTATCTCCGGAACTACTGGCAGGCGGAATCTGTTGTCTGGACAGGACAGGTTGACAAAAAAATGAACTGGATGCTTGCAATAGAACCACTCACAAGCACGAAAACGTCTCTCCCTTTCCTCCCGAGTCAACCAGGAGCAGCTGATTTGCATCGGTTCAGATGGCAGTTCAGTAGCAGAGTGAGCAGAGTAGGACCGGAAGCGGAACTTGGCACAGGAACATAGAGACTAGGAGTGGTAAACTGAAGTCGGCAGAAGGGTGTTTCTTTTCAATCTCCCTTTCCCTCAGGCTAGTGAGGGAATGATCCTGAGTGAAAGGGAAACTAAGTTTTTGAAAGATGACAGTTCGTCATGTGAGGCTAACTAATCCTTCATTTGGTCAGCGGAAGGAATGCCAAAAGTGAGTAAACACTTCAACAAAAACCCGCCGCAGTGGCCCAACTCAGAGAATGCTGCGGGGAAAGCCGGGGCGGATCCTCCCGGTGCAGTCACGGATTTGTACCATAACGGGTTTTATCTGAATGGGGTTAGTGGCATTGGAGCGGATCTCCAGCATGGTCGAGAGTATCGCCCTCTGTTTATCAGGAGAGTGTTTTATGCTCATTGCTCAGAAATTGTATTGCCTGCTTGTGTTCACCAGTCATTGCTCCCTCTTTGGAGATAGCTGTGCGAATTGGGTCTCCTGGGTCTCCTCCTAAAAAAATAAAAGAAAAAAGAAACTGATTTCCACAAACTTTTATGCATTTGAATATGTAACATGACTTCATGAAAACAAAATATGGATAATAATATATGGACACAGTGACTACTCTAACACAGCGGTACCCATTTACCTCCACCAACAGCATTTTTATTTTGTGATTAAAGGGGATCCATCTATCTCTATAACTTTCGGTTTCAAGTTATATTGACAAATCGTTTTTTCTTTTTAACCCAAAGTCTGACATCAAAAAAAAAAAAAAAAAAAATTGTTGTTCACGAAGCCAGTTTTTCTAGATATTGTTACACCCCTCTGCAAACCTTACTCTCTTTGCAGTGGCAGTGCAGGCGTCTTCAGGTGTTGCCTGGGATGAATTGCTAATAGACCACACCTGGCGAGGTGTTGTTAAAGGCATGCCTGAGGCTGACTTTGGAGAGGACATCAGTTTTTGTCTTTATGCTCTTTGTGGTACCAACTATTTTAGCTAATTTATTATGTAATTTAAAGTAAAACCTCTTCTTTGTGAAACTGGTGTTGGTCTCCATATTTATGTTGCTTTTGAGTCGGGTTGTAACAATATATATAAAAATTGGTTTCTTGAAGCTGTTCACCTTTGTTCTATATTTGTATGCTTGGTTTGAAATTCAGAAGGTTGTCTTGACCATATGTACATATACAAATCCATTGAGTTACTGCAATGTGATATTTCTGTTAGCAAGCAGTTGAACTGTTGTAATTAAAAAAAGAGCCAGTGAATGTATATGTGTATGTTTCTGCTGTGTTGTAGATGGTCACAACAAAACAGAACATAACAGTGGCAATATTTATTTTTTTCAAAAACAATGTTTTATGTTTTTGGGTATTGAGTGGAATATAGATCAGTTTGTATGAATCTTTGAGCTAATATAATAAATAAGCACTTCTCAATACAGTAAAAGTAATAAAGCACTAGCACTACCCTTTGTTTCGATTCAAGGCGTCCCCATTAGAGAAACTTTGGTCCAAAGGTCATTTATGACCACCCACTCCCACTGTAGTTTACAACCTTCTCTCACTCCATGAAAGACAGCACAAAGACAAGCAGCAAGATGATGCCCCTTCTGTTTTTGGGGATTGTGTTCTCAGCTTTCCAAATCAGCCATTCCAGCATTCCAGGTATATAAAACTGTTTTTTGTTTTCTTAAATTTGTTAAACCAAAAGAATAGCCGAGAGCTTTTTTAGACGTGAGGTTTACTTTTCATTATCAACCAGGCTTTCAGCTCACTGAGCTCATCTTTAGTAAGAAATCACAAAGACTTGAGACTTGTGTTGCTGTTTTTTGTTTTGTTTTTTAATATGTACATGATTGGTGACCAAAATTGAATCAAAGAGATAAGCTTCACCTTCAGTCCTTTCAGAACAACATGGCGATTATGTTATCAGTTTTTCTGAGATGAGTGGATGAACTGCACCACAGCCTGTAGGTGGAATCACATAGAGAGTGTTGCTTACATCTATTTTAATTGGTTCAATGGGGGGAAAAAAAATGCTTATATTTATTCTGCAAGTCTAACGAGACATAAGTCATGTAGCGACTTGCAACTGACGCCAACAATGACTGTTTTCACTCTGGCTGTTTACCAAACTATAAATATTATTTACATATTCTTCATGACTGCACAAAGCACTGAGCTCATGTTTGTCTGAGCCTGACCGTTATGGACATGCTGAGCTAAAACTACATTAACTCACAACTTCATCTCACTGCACCACAGAGTAATAGGAAGACCCCAGCTTTTCAGCACCCAGATGGTAATAGCAGGTTAAATTATTGGATATTTAATTAAATTAAAGTTTAACTATGTTTATAAAAGGTTTGAAACCACTTCCCTACTCTGAAACCTATGAAGGGTGGGAGAGCTGAAAATGTGTCATAAATGATACTTTTTATTGCCATCATAAAAACAGGGAGTTGGTCTCTGCTGATGAGGTTAGTTAAACATTGGTTACATTTCTGTTTGAACATTATATTTTAGAGTATATTGTATTATATGTATTAGTTGAAAACCAAAACATGAACTTGGAATTATTTGCATATAAAATGTTTCTTACAGTATGTTCTTTCTCATCCAACAGACTTCTGTCTACTTCCTCCTGATCCGGGTCAGGGATCAAACTTCAACTTTGCTGTGTATTATGATCTCAGCAAAGATCAGTGCAGTCCTTTCCTATACAACGGTGAAGGGGGAAATGCTAACCGTTTTGAAAATGAGAGAGAGTGCTTGAGAAACTGTTCGGCCACTGCAGAAAATGTCTACCCTATGGATGGTAAGATTAATTTTGAATAAATCCTTTTCTAAACACTAACTTGTGAATATGCAAAATGCAATCCAATTTAACTTTAAAAACTGTAAAAGTAAATGCAGACACACACACACACACAAAACATCTTCCTTCCTGACTTTCTGAGGACTTTGGAACATAAACTAGCCCATATTAATGTCTTATGGCCTAAAGGATCATGACAGAACCAGACAATCCTGAAGCCTCCTTCAGTGCAACTGACACAGAGAGAAAGAGACAGAGGAAACAAAGCAAATGACCATTGTGTTACATATTATCAGCAAAAAATACTTAGCAGAGCAAATTTGTGTTATAGTTTGTTTTTTTTAGACCTGAACATTTTATAGCTCAACTTTGTTTAACAATTTTTTCCACATTTCTTTACGTCCTAAGAAGCTGTAGGAAGGACAGGGGCCATTGAGTATTTGCAATGCGCCACCAAGTGGTGAAAGAGCACGTCTTCTTAAAAAATAAATAAATCACTCAGGTGATTTGCCTTACAGTCATAATTAATCCAAATCATGATTTCCATTGCAATATTCTGAATAAACCTAATTAACAGCCATTGTTATGGCTACTTTCAGTGATCAATGATGATGATGTTTTCTCCACACAGCTACCAAAGCTTGCCACTTTAAAAAGTTGGAAGGTACATGCAATGGCAAATATTTGAGATACTACTACGATTCTTTTAATGATAAATGCAAAAGATTCCTTTGGACCGGATGCCTCGGAAATGGAAACCGATTTTTTGACTATAAGAGCTGCAACTCCACCTGTGCTGGCATCCATGGTGAGCACACACACCTCTCTTTTACTGTCATAATTATACATGTTAATATATCAATATGACATTGAATATTAACTAATGAGTCAGTGTTAACAAAAAAAAACAACAAAACAACAACACACAGAACGGTAATATGGTTTTTTGGGGTTTTTTGGTTTGAAGATGATGGTGATGAGCCAGAGGAGGATGAGCCAGACACTCCAATCGGTCAGTAGACACACTTTAACTTTAAAGGAGATAATGTGAGAAAAAAACAGATTCTTAGTGAGCTGCATCTATTGTTTTAAGTATTATTAGTCACGTTCTCACTAGCTTTTTATTTAGCATCGTATCCATTTAAGCAAACCGTATTTGTTAAACTGCCATCCTCTTTAACAGCAATCATCTGTGGAGTTTTGCTTGCAGTCATCGTTGTTGCTATCATTGGAACGGTGATTTTCCTAACTCTTAAGTCAAAGTAAGAACATTTTCCTTTGCCTGAAATAAAAAGAAAGAGCATCCCCTACAGCTAATGCCAATTTTGCTATAATTATTTTAATATTTGTTTTACTTCATCTAGGAAAAAGAAGAAGGGTGCTGGAAAAAGTAAAGAGCCCCAGTCTGACTTGCCTCTTCAGGAGAGAGAGATTGAAACGTCATAGAAAACTTCACAGAGCAAGATTTAGATTTTAACAGCTTGCTTTTGGGCAATAATCCGTCCACTAGTTTTGATACCAAACATGTCATGGTGCCAACTGGTTATAATATTTCGATTTTAAGTTCAATGTTGATTGATATTACTTCCTTATTATAGTCATTACATTGTTGACATAGTGTGTTTTATTTGATTTCTATTGCATCTCTTAATTGATTAATTATTTTTTAAGCTTGTTGGTGGGACAGAACAAATGACGTTAATAGTGAGGTAAATAGATGATTGTTGCTCTCAACCCTAAAAGACTTGCATCAATAATTCGGGGTAAAAAAAATTAGACATTTGGGGGGGGGAATCATTAGAACCCAGGCAGTGTTTAAGACAAGCATTCAAACATAGGCAGGAGACAGGAAACAAGTTCACGTCTGTTTGTTGCTTGAAAGGCTGTTAGTAGTTTGAGCTCATAATCATTTCACCGTTTCCAAAACTTCATCTACACCTGGTGATTTGATGAAAAACCGTCTGAATGCACGTGCCAATTCAAAGCCCAGCACGTATATTTAGAACAGTTTTTTGTACAGTGATGCCTTATGCACTCTCTGTGATTATGTTTTCTTACTCAGCATTTGTAACTCTTGCACAGGCAGTAATGATCTAAATATAAAAAAGCAACCCTTCCTATCTTCTCACATTCATATCCTTCATTTAGTATTGCTTTATTATGTATTGCATTCGTGATATAAAAAGTATTCACACAACATGCAATGCTTTGGTTTAATAAATGTGCTGGTAGAAATGGATTTTAATTTCTTTTTCTTTCTTTTTTGTTAGTCAGGAGGGGTAAATGTTCTTAAAACATGGAAATATTCTGAGTGCTCTTTTACATTGCAGGGTGTTCTTTTTAAGGTGCTTTTGTACTCTTTGAGTTGTAGTAGAGTTGAAAAGCGATAAAATTCAACTGTAACGTCTGATTGGTTCAGTAAAAAATGCTGTTTCTTTTGTCTTGATGTTAATTTCTTTTCATTGTTAATTCCAGAAATACAGCTGGGATATGAACAGCTGTATTATTGGCTAGATTAACAACTAGAGGAAATGCACAAATCCTCAGAGGTGCCAGATCCTAGCTGTTGTGTTAGTTTACAAGTCTTTTGTTAGTATGAACTAAAATTACTTCCGTCATAGAAATGTCCCATACTACAGAAAGTGCTATTTTCATGGAAGAAGATATAGATGTAAATTGAATACTCTGAAAGTATTAAGATGCTCAGTGAATGAAAAAAAATGCCTGTATTCAGGAAGTCACCCATGCCCACTTTGACTGACTGACCAGCTTTTTTTTTTTTTTCCCTTTTCTTTCAAAATAAAAAACATGGGTCCTTGTGCAATCTTAGAAAAAACACAGCACTCTTTCATAAAGCTATGTGGGGAGCAGCAGCTCATTTTTCAAATCAATAAACAACATGTGAAACCGCTACTTTATTAGGGTGATAATAAAATGACCATTCTTAAAGCTTCTTAAAGCAAACCTCTAATCAGCCAATCACATGCATGGTCAAGATACCCTGCTGAAATTCATACCAAGTATCAGAATGGGAAATGATGTGATTTAAGCGACTTTGAATGTGGCATGGTTGTTGGTGCCAGACAGACTGCTGCGAGTATCTCAGAAACTACTGATCTACTGGAATTTTCTCACACAACCACCTCTAGGGTTTACAGAGAATGGCCTGAAAAAGAGAAATTATACAGTGGCAGTTCTCAGGCTGAAAATGCCTTGCTGATGTCAGAGGAAAATGGCCAGGCTGCTTTGAGCTGATAGGAAAGCCACAGTAACTCAGATCCTAGTCATTACAAATGAGGTATCTACAAGTGCATCTCTGAATGTACAACATTTCGAACATTGAAGCGGATGTACTACAGCTGCAGACCACACCAGGTGCCACTCCTGACAGCTAAAGGTGGGAAACACGCTGACACAGGTTCACTAAAAATTGAACAACAGAAGGTTGGAAAAATGTTGCCTTGTTTGATGAGACTCTGTCTTCTACTGTGAAATTTGGAGGGCAGAGTCTGAATTTGGGGTAAACAACCCCAAAGCGTGGATCCATCCATCAGAATCTGTGATGAACGCTGAACTTTGTTCAGTTTATGCCACAAAGGATTAAGGAAGCCCTGAAGCCAAAATGGGGTCCAACCTGGTACTAGCAATGTGTAACTAATAATGTAGAAGTGAGTGCATGATAACTTTTGATAATGGGGTGTATGCGTTAGGACCTTTAAAGGTGAACAAGGATGAATTCTGCATTATTGCTTATTACCTGACACCTCCTGCAAAGGGGACCAGTGTCAACATCTAGTTTTTCTTTTTTATTTCCGTTTATATTGTATTCATGTAGACCATAGTCCTAAATGAGGTTGTGTTTAATGGAAGTGCCAAAAGTAAGTGTTGTTTCAGCATTAGAAGTGTGATCTGAGAACGGGGGTGTGAATGCACATGTTGCAGTTTCACCTATTTGATCTGCTGATTAAGTCCCTAGTTATCGACTACTTTATACCTAAAGATACTGTGTAATAGGTTCATCTGTTAATTCTTAATGGTAAAAGCTGACTTTCTTTCATAGGTTACTTAATCAGTGTTATTTAATTTTAACAGACTCCGAAACTTAACGGGTAGAAGTAGCAGTAATGGTAACAAAAACCATTAAGTAAATTTTATGTATGATTGAATCATAGTAATTGTTCATCATCATCCCAGTTGATCAGAATGATATCCACATTAAAAAAAAACCTTAAATATTATTAATCTTGTATTGTCGTATTCACAAAATTGGTGTAAAGTGGTCGTGTGACTCAAGAAGCACATTATTACGTATTCCTAATAATTTGAGCAAACGATCTCTATCGTCAGATTTACTACAACTCAAATCCCTGAAACATGTAGTTAAGCGATTAATTGCAGAGCTACGTTGAGAAAATGTTAAAGTTTTTAAATGTTAAAGTCACTTTTGTCACCTACAGGACAGTATACGATGTCGAAACAAGGAAATAGATGTCATCATGAGTTCGTATGCGTGTTGGCGACCGACGTTTAAAAAAGGGAAACTTACTAAGGACCTAAGACGAAAAACAAAACAAAACGTTATAGAGGACGTGGCAAAAATAGTTATTGATATTTGTTAAAGCGGTGTAACTAAAAAGAATATAACCTTTACCAGTGTTATAAATTACTTATATGTTTACCTGCTATTTCAAAATGAAAATAGCTGCTGTTTTGTTAAAAGAAAAGAGCTGCTGTCTCAAAGTAAGGTCGGTTTATAACGTGGCTTTTGCCTCTTTAAGCAGTTCAGTGGTTAAAAAGAAAAAAAACGAAAACGGAAGTGGTGGGAAAAATTCTCCCGGTAGCGTTTTTCATCTTTGTGTTGGCGAACTGCCGAGCCGGCAGACAGTACGTCACTTCCTCAAGTTATTTCCATTTGTTTGTGGCAAGCGCAACCAGTTATCTGGTACCTCTTAACACCAAAGATAAGGTTACAATTTCATCTTACAGTATGTGCGGATGGAAGCAGGGGCCCTTTTTATTTATGTAAACAGTTTTAATGTGAAATTATGCAAGCTATACAATAGCTACATAACGCGTCGGCGTAAGCAAAGGCAGGGAAACGTGCGCTCGCCACCAGAAGTAGTAGATCTGCTAACGTTAGCTAGCTAGTTTTAGGTTAATTGGCTAACTATTGTTAGCTTCCCGGGTCCTGGTACCGTTGGTGTTGTAGTGCTGGTTATAACGTCGGCTGACTCACAATCGTGAGCTGATGGAGTGCCCTCATCTGAGCTCAAACATAAGCGGTGCCTTTGATTCCACCAGGTTCCCTAACGGTACTCCGTCCTCCTGGTGCTGCAACGGTAAGAGGAGTGTTTGTCTGCCTTTCATTTAACTTCAGTAAAATTCAATTTGTTGTACATAAGCGTAGCTCGGTGCGCAATATTTTTGGATGCCAACTTGGGAACAGACTGCCATATTTCTGTCTGCTAGGTAAGCACTAGCCACGAGTCGACAGCAGATATCGCAAGGGCAAATCACAATTCGCCATATCTTTGTGACAGTTGAGAATTATTTACTTACATATGCGAGTTCATTAAACGGAATCATCTTTTATGTTCAGTTTGCAGGTCTAATAAAAGTCCATGGATTTGCCTTACCTGTCTGATGGTCCATTGTGGACGGTGAGTTTGTGTTTTGTTGTTTTGTCCGTTAAACCGCCTTCTCAGTAATTTTTTTTTTTCTAAGGAAGCTATTGACGTTGGGCCGAACAACTCCAAGCATTCAGTCACTTAAAGGACACAATAAATAAAGGAGTGTAGACTGCAGGCGGTGGTCACTGCGATGACTGTGGAAAACCATCAGTTGTGATTTCAATATGATAGGTCTGGCTGGCCCTACACTTTGTTTATTCAGTTTGATAAAACGTAAAAAAATTAATTCTTCAATACTTTTTTTTTTCCCCAAAAAAATGTGTTTCCAGAATTCAGTTCACATTTGTAAGCTTTATAAGATCACAAACATGTGTTAAACGTGTTAAAAATTTCTGTAGTCATTTATTCTGATGAAGGATGAGATGTCAAAATTATTTTAAAACATTCCCCTTGCGTAATTTAACTTTTTAACAAAAAACCCCCCATTTGTGAGCGTAACTGTTGTGTCATTTCCAGGAAATTCCAGATGTTGTGTGTTTATAAAACTGTCTCTTTCTGCACAGATATGTCAATGGCCATGCAAAGAAACACTTTGAAGAGAATCAAGGCTTTGGTGTTAGTCAAAGGAAGGGTGAGAAACATGAAAAAGAGAAAATCCATCATTCTGTTTGCATGGACTGCAGCAGCTACAGTGTGTTTTGGTAAGTGTGCTCCATGACTACAGTCTGACTCAATTTTTTACCAGTCAGAGGGTGGTGTTGTCATTTAAAAAAAAATAAAATAAAATTATCCAACTTTATTCAAATTTGTATTGATTGTAATCATTTCTTCCACATTTGTATGCTATTATGAGAAAGATGGAACATTATTCGTATTTTTTAAAAAGTGTATGTTGTCAAGAATGTGTATTTTATAGTTACAGATGTGATGAATTTGTTGTGAATGACACCAAACTTGGACAGGTGCAGAAGTTGCGGGAACATCTTCAGAGTTTAGAAAAGTAAGTATTAAACCATTTTTCCTCATTTTACTGTCATGGTTGCCTTTTACCGTTTCAAAACGACAATTCGTTTTGAAAGCTCAAGAGTAGGGCTGCAATAATTTAACGAGTAATTCGATTATAAAAAATTCTCAACACACATTTTTTGCTTCGATGATTCGTTTAACACAGGCATGCTGTAGTGTTAAACGATGTAAATGCGAGTGTTTCACCCGTGTTTGTGACTAAATACAGACCTGAAATACAAATGTATTTAGAAGCAGCGTATGAATGAAAAGTTTGACAGCATTAAGCATTAAGAAGTCCTGCCACTAATTGATGCTTCAATCTTAAATATGATCAACCTATCTCTAATAATCGGCTATGTACCACAGGCCTTCAAGCTGGCTGTAGTTAAACCTTTACTTAAAAAGCCATCTCTAGACCCAGCTGTCTTAGCTAATTATAGGCCAATCTCCAACCTTCCTTTCATATCAAAAATTCTTGAAAGAGTCGTTGTCAAACAGCTAACAGATCACCTGCAGAGGAATGGCTTATTTGAAGAGTTTCAGTCAGGTTTCAGAGCTCATCACAGCACAGAAACAGCTTTAGTGAAGGTTACAAATGATCTTCTTATGGCCTCTGACAGTGGACTCATCTCTGTGCTTGTCCTGCTAGACCTTAGTGCAGCGTTCGATACTGTTGACCATAATAT
>VVHJ01039581.1:0-10189 GCA_015107715.1 Tylochromis polylepis | reverse complement strand
TTCCAGCTGGACGCAGCAGTGGTTGGACAAGAGAGGATAGTTAAGGCATGAGAGCAAATATGGGGGAAGGGGGTGGATGATGTGAATGTGTTAAAGAGTGTTTGGGAGGCGTTTCACGACAGCTGGAGCCTGACAGTGCTTCGCTTGCTTTCCCACCTGTCAGTAAGTCCCCATATCTACCCACACGCACATGATGAAAGTTTTAATATGAAAATATATGCAGTGTTGGCTCATTCACAAACATACACATATTGATTACAAAGGGCAAAGGGCAACTCAAAGCTTCATCAGAGTCAAGTCATATCAGAGTTATTTTAAGTATGGGTTTTGGACTTGCAAATTGTGTGCATATCCAAGCTGTATTCTCTCCTGGGAGACTCTGATTTTTCAGAAATTTCCATTACCAAGTATACCCGCCATGTACATCTCAGTGAAATTCTTGTAAATTTGAGCTCAAAACAGGACATTCAGATAAGAGATCCTCTTTGGCATTTCTTTTCCACAATATATACACAAGTAGCACCTAAAAATACTTTTCATTTCTGCATCCAAAGGTTCTCTATAAATCCCAAAGCACGTTAACAGCAGATTAAGATCAGACTTTGTGGTGCACACCAACAGTTCTCCTGTTGTTACTGAGTGGAATTCCTTTGTGTGGTTGAATTTGATGCAGTTTCTCAAAAAGCAGTTGTAGAATTTCAAAATCTTAATTTAATCAAGAAGAATCATCCAGCAGGAACATACAGTATTGTAGCTTTTTTTTTATCAAGGAAATTAAACATTGGAAAGGTCTTTCCAGTGTTGCTGAAAAAGTGCAAATGTTTTATACTTTATACTTTATACACAGTTCATCCCAAACCATCTTCATGGCTGTAGCAGTTATCACATGAAAGGTCAGCGGGATTTTTTTTCCGTTTGTTGCTTTGGGATGAACCTTTTTCTCCACCCAGCTTGTCAGCCAGCCTTTTTCCATCCATTCTAGTTAGAATATTTCTTATTGCAGTACAGTGTTGCTGTAATAATGTTACACCATTTGCACCAACACCATTTTATTACAGACAGGTTTGACAGCCAACAGATGTTTGTGTTTTTATTGATTTTTTTTCCTCATGTGGGATCGTTGCATTATTGGCTTCCATCTGTGATGGTGTAGGGTCTTATACACTCAAAAATAATATTTATGCTCAAAATGCTGACTTTCTGATTTCTTGAAAATTTCCCATTTGATTCTGTTTAATAAGTAAAATGTAAATCAGAGTTTATATTTACAGCAGCTATTTTAGTCAAAATTATTGCTTCGTGTTTATGAAAAACCATAATTTCTTTTTCTTTTTTAGGGCAGATAAAGTGACTTTAGATGATCTTGTGAGCTGGTACTATATGAATAAAATGAATTAAATTTGAAGGCTTCGTTTAGCTCCAATGCCGGAGGAAAGCTAGAAGCTACCCGGGTTATTTTCTTGTTGTCCATGAAACCTATCATACTCTGCTTCTTTTTTTTTTTTTAATTCACTTACCTTTTCATTGAAGGTTATTCATCAGTGCTAAACTGCTTACCTTGGACAAACTGTAGTGTTCTTAAATTTTTGACTTGTACTGTATAAAGTAATTAAAAATGAAGCTTTTCCTTTATTAACAATACACTCCACAGGCCTCACAAACTAATGGAATAATATACTAGTCTGTGGCATGTCAGAAAACATTTTCTGCGTTTGTATATTTTCCACAGTTTCCACCTTGTTTTGATGTAGACAATATGATGGGCACTTTTTTCTGCTCTAGGTTCCATTTTTTTTTTAATTCTTTCTTTGGTTTTTTTCCTCTTGTTCTACTATTTAAAAAAATAACAATGCATCAAATTTTTAAATATTATGAGACTTCAAAAAAATAAAAGTAAAAATTGCTAACAAAACACACAAATCCTTTACAGGCCTATACATAATGATAAATCACCAGCATATGCTGGTGAACAATGTAACAGTACAGTTTGGAAACATTCTTCAAGAAAGTGGAGAACACTTTTAGACATGAGATCCCTATTAGAGCTGATGTGTATCTTTCTTCACTGCCGACCACCTATAGGTTGAGAAAGATACTTTGAGCTGTATATCCTTCACTTATTCGCTCACACACACACACACACACTTGCATGTTGTGTTGTTGTGCCTATGAGTGGTGGCTGAGTCTTAATAAAGCCTAATCCCTGCCGTGCATCCTCTCTCTGTACCTCAACTCCTGCTGCTCGTCTGTCTCAAGAGTGCTGTAATTTACTGTCACAGAACTCCTCAAACCGGCCACCACACCGTGCACTGAGGGGGACAGGAGACTAGGTAATACAGATCACCGTCAAAAAGAAAGAAAAAAAAACATTTCTACTTCTTCTGGAAAAAAAAAATCGAATAAAGTCTTAAAAAAAAGAGAAACTGTTTTTCTCAGACTCAGACACACACAGCAGTTCGCCCAGCTTTGTTTAGGTTTCTGAGAAGAGAGAAAGGAAGGGGGGAAAAATTGCTAGGTGGTTGTCAACAGTTGAAGCTACAGCCGCACCTGGCATCGTGCTACTGGTCTTTGATCACTTGTCGAGTGAAATTCTGCCACTGGATTAAAGTGAAGGAGGGGGCAACCAAGGGTGGGAGGAATAGAAAGAGTGACAAAGGAGAAAAATACAGAGAGGACGACTTGTCTGAATCGTAGCCCTGTGTGTTTTGTGCCTTTAATGTTGCATGCAGTACCCTGTTGGCTTTAATTAAAATCAGCGTGAATTGTTGAATTTGTCCAAAGCCCCCCCACACACACGCGCGCACACACACACACACACACTCACTCACACTCTCAATTCACACCCTAACTGCTGCACGAACTTTGTTTTTTGGATTTGCATGCAAAGTAAAGAATGTCACCTTTGAAAGTACAGAATCCAACCAAAGACACATTTGTGATTGGAAATTTTATCCTCAGTGATATATTGGACAAATCAACACCACACAACACTAATCCAGGGTAGCCTTAAAAAAAAACTAAGGCAGGTTAAAGATTCAGCAGACTGTCTGCTGTTTTGTGCAGACAATGCCCTCAGTTGTGCTTTGTTATTAGGAGTAATATCTATTTATCAACACTTTAAAAAAAAAAAAATCTACGCTTTAGTGTTTGCTGCTTTTCCTTAAATATAGCTACAGATGCCTTTGCTGCGACCCCCGTGTGGTGCGACAGGTGCCGATCACACACTGTCGCCCTGCTGTGTAAATGTAAAGCAGCAATTAAGTCTCTCTTAGAAATGCGAGGACGTCCAAGCTAAACTGTGAGTGATACCAAGTTAACACCTTGCGTGGGAGTCATTACTTTGAATGGTGGGAGCGACCTTGAATGAAGCACTAGGAATTCCCTGCACTTGACAGCTGGCTCTCACGTATGCCCTACACTGATCATGTGCTAATGCTGTCAGAGATGTTTGGGAAGAGAACTGCTGGCATGCTAATCTGTGCTATGTTTGCCACAAGGCTGAGCTGAACTGAGCAGTCCATGGCATATAAAGCGAGGTGCTGACAGTAGTGCTACCAGTTGTTCAGTCTTCACCACTGGGGTGGTACTGGGAGATAAAAGGGAGCTGTGATTTCCCAGGTTACCATGGACGGTCACAACAACTGGGTGAGTCTAATAGAAGGGGCGGTAGCCGCAGCAGCTGCTTTAAGAGTGATATCACCATGGGGGTCCACCAGCATGGAGCATGCAAGCTAATTCAGTCATATACCCACATGTACTGCATATCATATAATGAGGGTTTGTGTGAAACACAGACATCATCATTGTCTGGAGAGCACTTTAATAAAGTTAGCTCACACTTCAGCTGCCACGGTGATGAATCTGTTTCTGAAAAAAGTGACAGATTTTACTTTAATCTCCAAACCACTAGTAGAAAGAAACAATGTGTATGTTACTGAAGGATTGCGCTCCGTTACACAGCAGATATGATACTATGTTGTAGTAGATATTTACATATTCATATTCATTTATTTCCACATGCGGAAACCAAAAGCTTTTCATTTTCAGTCCACTTGTACTCTGAGTTCTATTAATCAAA
The DNA here is from genome assembly GCA_015107715.1 of Tylochromis polylepis. NCBI lineage: Eukaryota > Metazoa > Chordata > Actinopteri > Cichliformes > Cichlidae > Tylochromis > Tylochromis polylepis. Next base: position 6,111 of record VVHJ01039581.1, on the reverse strand, counting down.
TGTGGGAGATAATTTTGGTTGCATGCAGCTAAAAAGGGGGTTGTATTTGTTAAACCACAACTTAGTTTTTCCACTCTATTTTTATTCCTTTATTATTTCTATATTTATTTTAATTTTATTTTAGTAAATAAAATATAAATAGCCTGCAGAGGTTAAATCTACAGATAATTCTATGAGTTTGTGCTTAAAAATAAACACTCCTCAAACCTCAAAGTTCTTGTAAATTCCTTTTAATTTGGTATTGTTTTGAGACCACTCAAAAACTTAAAAATATGAGTTTAAATGACAGAAACAGTTACGAATAAGTTAGTTATTATTAATCTCTGACTCTCTTCCACAGTGTGTCTGTGTCTTGCCTTCCTCCCCTCAGCCCCAACCAGTTGCAGCAGATGGCCACCCCTCCCTGAGCCTGGCTCTGCTGGAGGTTTCTTCCTGTTAAGAGGAATTTTTTTCCTTCCCACCGTCACCAAAGCAGCTGGTCATCTGATTGTTGGGGTTTTTTTCTTTTTCTGTTTTCTCTGTATTATTTTAGGGTCTTTAGCGTACAATATAAAGTGCCTTAAGGCAACTGTTGTTGTGATTTGGCACGATAAAATAATTTTATCGTTTTATAATAATATAAAATTGAATTGAATAAGATCATCTTGTTAAATTATGATTATCAAACCAGTGGCAGCAGATGGCTGGCCTCCCTAAGCATGGTTCCTCTGGACGTTCTTCCTCCCCACTGTCCCCTTGTTCATAGGGGGGTGTCTTTAGCTTACAGCATTAGTAAATTAATAAATAAATAATAAATTCACAACAAAACTAACTTATTAAAATATTTAACATATAATCAAATAATTTTATTCCCCACTTACTTTATTTTTTTTGTAAATTTGGAAAAAAAACAGACATACTGGAAAGTAGCTATGTGTCTTTAATACATGTTAAAGTAAGTCATGGTTATTTATTTTCTTAATAATGCAAACAATTTTAAAAGACACTTTTTTTAGTTGAAAGAAATCCAACTCAACTTAACTGGGAAAATGAACGAACATGCAAACATGCACATTTGTGGTGTATTTCTGCATGATGGCTTCCTAAACTGATGGTATTAACATGTAGTCTTTGTTAGATACAGGGCATGCTTTAACTGGGTTTACCTGAGTTTTTAAACCGCATTCTGAGTTGAACAGGATTAATCAAAGTACTTTAAAAAGATTTTAAGATTTTAAATTTAAAATAAGTTAGGTTAAATTTGAAATACAGAATGAATTTTACCTGAAGATAATATTTGAAGTATTTTTAGATTATTTCTGTTTTGATAAGCCTACACAGCAGTAGGTTTAAGACTGGCTCCACTCTTTCCTGGTGTGCTATTTGATTAAATCAGGCTTCAAGCAAAAATATAAAACTTATAAATTAGCAAATGACACAAATTATTATTTTGAAAGAAATTACATTTAAAAGCAATAAAAGATAATGTACCAAACATTTACTTCAGTTTCTTGGTACATGGACAATGAAAATACATTTGGCACCAGCAGATGGCAGCAGCTGCAGCACCAGCATGGACCATTAGTGACCTCCTCATCTTACTGCAAACAGGCTATGAGAACATTGCTTATACACACGTCCCACTCAGAAGAGTCCAGCTCTCACCACTGATTCATTTCTGCTGACCAAGTGATTTCAAGAACAACTGATTATCTGCAATATTTCTATCATGTGACGTACGAAGTATGTTAAAAATGTTCTTTGTCCCCAAGATGAGAAGTTATAATATTTTTATCTCAACCTGAAGGCACATTTATTGAAGTAGGGCAAAAAAAAAAAGCAAATACATAGAGTCAAGAAACTAAAGAGAGCTATTTTCCCTGTAAATCAATCACATATAAAGGGGAAAAGGAGATAATTATTTTCTCGCATTTTACTTTTATTTTGCAGGTACAGCTAGATACAGTAAAGAGAAGTGATCAAAGGTCTGCAGGTGGAAAATGGCACAGGATGTTGTTCTTCTCTGTGTAGGCCATAAAATACTGTAAACATAGGCATTACAATTAGAAAAAGTACATCTAAAATCTAGAGTTCGGTCACAAGCTCTAAGTTATTGAAACCAACTAATTAATCTTTTATTTTTCTGCTTGACTTCTTCTTGGGCATGCTGGAGATCACAGCTCATGCTGGGCGTAGTCTGGATATAAAGAAAATGTTTGCTTTTTTCTCCAAAAAAATAAATAAACAAAAAAAAAACATATCAGACATTTTGACTTATCATACCATAGTGTGATGCATCACTGGTGTACTGATGCACTAACTAAAACCAAAAAGGACCAGTAAGCCACTACAGTCTGAGGAAGAATTCACCAAAGAATAATCCTCAAACCAGGCTGCAGCACAGTGACGAGGTTTCTTGTTTCAAACTTCCTGGTTAGTTAGGGTCTTTCTGTGTGAAGCTAACTTGTTCTCCTTTGGTCTCCTTGCATTTCCTGAGTGTTCCCACAATACAAATACATACATGTGATTCAAAAGCTGACCATAAGTGTGGATGTGAGAGTGTGTGGTTGTCAGTTCTCCTGCAGTGAAAAGGCAGCCTGTCTAGGGTCTACCTTCTCTGTTGCCTTGTGATAGCTGGGATAAGCCGTGACCTCTATGTTGGAAAAGCAGTTAAGAAAATGGATGGATAATGATTAAACTGAAGCAGCTACATGGAACTGTAGCTTATCAGATAGAGCAGCTTTAGGTTGCATATATTTAACAAGGCTAAAATCTTCCATCCACACTGTCCATGAAGTGATTCCCTGGCTCCAGAATGATTTGTGGTATTTTCTAGAGAACAGGGAGACAACTTCTCTGAATTTTTTGTATTGTAGCTTGAGATGTATTTATGAAGATATGAAGCAACATGTCTCTTCAAAAGTCCTGATACAGGATACAAATACAGAAAACCAAAAGGTTAGTTGCTTTGAGACTCCAATTCTTTTTGAATTTTCCCACAAATTTGTTCATAACTGTTTGAAGCAAACTAGCAAACAGATAAATCAAACTAGGTACATAACCTCTTTGGTTGAGGTAATTATATCTCTAAGACAAATATTTTCCCTGATAAATTCCTACTGGGACTAAAAGTATGTTTGCTTCTGTTTAGTCAGTTTAGAGTATCTCACACAAGAGGCGAATACAGCAAGCTTCAGAAGCAAGATGATTCCATTCAGCTATAAAGAGAAATTGATTACATTCACTTGTGCATTTTAGAATCTTTACTTTACCATCCTTAGTTTTACTGTGGTTAACTATAGATCTACCAGATATTAAATCCTGCACTGGGAGTTAAGAAGGACCAGAAGTTGTGAAGTAAACAGCAAACCAGCCTAGAAAAGGCCCACTTGCTTACTTACTGCACATGGGAATGTACTTTGAGGACAGGTGCAAATTCTTGTGTGCTGTTCATATCTATGTTTTTGTTCACGTGTGTGTACATGCTTGCATGCATATTAGTCAAGTGGGGGTGTGGCGACCTCTAAAAGCCCTCTCCATCTCGCTGTGGTTCCATGGGAACCTGTGTGCAGCTAATCCCCCTTTTGGTTGGAGAGGGCTTCTCCAAACAAATCATCCAGCTCTAAGACCTGCTGCTCGTCAAGTGGGCTCCTGGCTCTCTTTGCCAAGCCTCACCAAAAAACCTCTTTTTTCATATGCTACACATAAAACAGCTACCTACCGTGAGGCAAATCCCCTCGTCTCTGTCTCTTTTCTTCTAAGAGCAAAGGAAGGAGGAAGGAATGGGGTGTGGATAAGCCAGACCAGCAGGAGACTGTCAAGTTGAAGAACTACGATGACCTGTTTTGGAAATGGGAGTGAGTCTGAATAATGGCTGCTGGTAAAGGGGTCATTGTTTGATAGCAAGTTCGAAGAAATTGAGGATAAAGGCATAGATCCCAGTACTTTGATGTACTTTCCTTTATTATACATAACAGTACTGTACTATGTAATGAACTCTGTGTCAAAGTATTTGTCTGGACTGGACTCATTTTCTTTACTGTGTGGATTTTTTTAATATCTGCACAATCTGAGAGGAATGAGTATATCACTCTAGCAAATCCGCTGATTCTCACAAAGATAAGCAGCAAACTCATCATCATTTATTTATGGCCAGTTATGTATACTAATATATACCAATTCTACAGTATCATTTGGTCTGTGATTTTAGTTCATCGTAGGTGGTTACTAGTAAACATGATGCCCCCATAATATATCATGTGCCATTCAAATGTTGGGTAAATGCTATTGTTGTAAAAGGAAAATGATAAAATGCTTTAATGCTGTATCATATTAAGGTTTAGATTTGGATTAGTAAGTTGTTACTAGGCAACATATCATCATCATCTCTGATACAGGTTAGACCCTTCACGGTCCTAAAATATACCTGTGTGCCAATTTTAGTTGCTCAACTCCTGATCTTACCTCCACCTAAGAGGTCATGTGCTTGGTTTAATTTATTTTCTAATTGTAGGAGTTTATGGGCAAACAAACAGATTTTGTAAATTATATTAGATTTTTAAGACCAAATCACCCATTTCAAAGAAACATGAGTATAGTTACTCGTAATAATACACGCTGTGTACTGATTTAACATGGATTTAACCTGACCCAATTAAATTTTCAGTGGAAAAGCTACACGTTGCTGCGGTTGTGCTCTTTTTTTATCAGCTAATACCAGTTAGGTTGGCTAGCAAGTTACCTTCATAAACTTGATGGGTACATATCAACTGTAGTTAGTACTAATTACATTACTTTTTACTAATTACTAAATAATGTATTAAGAAAATATGAGGATTTCACCACATTAAAGGAAATACTTCTTGGATGGGTTGTACAAGCAATAATCTTAGTCACATATTCCATGAAAAAGGATCCAACAGTGGAACGACGTCCGGTTCAATGACATGAAGTAAGATTATGTCAAGCAGCTGCTTTCCAGGTAGATCACTTATTACAAAACTCACCACCACTCACCAGAGTTGTTATGAAGGGGCAAACTATGCATGGAGGTCAAATCTGTTATTTGTTCCATTCTCTAAATATCCATTTAATTTAGTAAAGTTGAGCAGTTTAACATTGTATTCTATGAGAACTGCTTTTGTAAATAAATTCCTGTTTTCTTATTTTTTTTCTTAGTTTGTTGTCTTGCAGTCCTTGTTGCAGATTGCATAAAATAATGAGATTATTTATTACCAGTGTTGGGCAAGTTACTTTGAAAAAGTAGTTATATTTACTAGTTACTTCTTCAAAAAAGTAACTGAGTTAGTAACTGAGTTACAATATTATAAAAGTAATTAATTACTTGGAAAAGTAACTATTGCATTACTTTAAAAAAATGTTTAACCTCTGGGCTCCAGGGTATAACGTTTTTGACTACTTTACATTTCACCTTTAAAAACGGTTTACCTCGCCTTGTTTGGTATCATTCTTTTCAGCACAACCTCACGTCTGAATTTACTGTTATTTTTTCAATTTGACACTGTATTTGATCTAGAATCAGACAAAAAACATAAAATCCGAGAAGAAAAAAGTGATGTTTTTTACTGTATCGACCATGGACATGTTTAACGAATCATTTTCATAACTTGAAATGCAAAAATAAATTGTACATTTTAAAATCCTATGCACAAGTTTTGCAAACAACAAAGTTAAATGCAGCTATTTATCTAAAAATGCAGCCAAGGCATTTTTTTACAACCATTTCAAACTATTTACAGAACAATCAGGCGTTCTGCATCAAATAAGATGCCACATAAATTATTTCTGTCCACTATGAGACCCTAACCCTAACTACTCACTCCAAACACGCTAAACATCACAAAACTCTCTCTCTCGCCGTCACTCCTAAAACTTCCTTCTCCTCCGAAACAACCAAATGCCGTGTTGTCATATAATTTTTTGATTGGTCGACATGGTATATTTTTCCACCAATAGGAAAGGGGTGTTTTATCTTTTTTCTTTTTTTTTGTTGTAAGCAGAGAGTGCTTGTTATCACTGTCCTTAGACAGTAAACGTGACGATAATATTCAGAAAAAAAAACAGCGTATATTTTTTTATCATGACTCTGGTTTTACGTGGCCAATCAACACA
>VVHJ01039575.1:0-11839 GCA_015107715.1 Tylochromis polylepis | reverse complement strand
CTGAAGAATGTTTGTTGTTTCAAAAAGGAGCAAATAAAGCCTGATGCATAACCTTTGGGTGGACCTAGAGAAAAGCAGTGTGTGTGTGTGTGTGTGTGTGTGCGTGTGCGTGTGCGTGTGTGTGTGTGTACATAAATTTATATATATATATAAATGCAAAGAGCTGACTTTGCATTTGTAGGCCAAATCTGAGAATTTCCCTTTTTTTTTTCAGTTTTCTTCAACTAGTGGACATTGGCATGAACTGTGTCTGATCTTACTTGTGGTCTGGTAAAGACTTTACAGCAACTCTGTGGTCCTAAATGAAGTCTTTGTTTCTATAATATGAGAGACCTGATAATCAAACAAAGTCCCAGGAATATGATGATGCATAGACAGAAAAAATGGAGCGACAGGAGGACCAGGATGTCTCCCAGCAGATTGATCCCCTGAGGGCGAAGTAGTGGCACAGTGGGTTGGAGCGGGGGAGGAAGAGGAAGAGGTGGCAGAGTCTGAGGTACCTCACAGTAAACACCTGTCCATCCCTGGTAGCACTGGCAGGTAAACTTTTGCTTCATGTCCAGGATGTCATGGTTGTTTAGGTGGCCACTGATGTGGAAGCGAGGGCCGCTGGGGGCTGAGTTGTGGTAGATGTGGAAGAAGCGTGGGTTCAGGTGTAGGTAAGTGCCTGAGTCCAGGCTCTTACGGATGCATCTACCATTCTTTTTGCACAATGCTTTGCTGCACAGCTTAGCTGCTGATGTGACATTGATGACATAATGCCCCAGAGGACCATTGATGTATTTCTTCACCGTTAGGCAGTTTCTCTAGGGGAGTAAGGAGAAATTCTAAATCAAATGTATAAGACATTGATTAGAATAATATATTGTTTTTAATGTTCAACAACATTGTCAACACTGTACCATTAGCTTTTTATTCCCTACTTTAAAGACATTTTCTTGTGCTGAACTGTTATAAAATATAAATGATGAGGACTATCAAGCACTAATAAATTAGTATAACAAATTTAACCTTGAGTTATCTTGAGTATTTACATTTGTCTAATGTTTCGTGTTTTCTAATATGGAATTCCCAAATAATGACATCTGCATTGTTTTCATAGATCATTTGTACTGATGTCAGCATTATTAATATGAAAATCAAGCTTAGTATATTCATCTTTTTGTGTCATTGTGAATTTATATAATTTTGTATTGAAAAAGTGATTTAAAGAATCAAACAAAGACGGTGCTTATGCCCTCCAATGATTAATATATTGCTTTAAAGTTGATGATCCAATGAAAACTAAATCATTTTACTAATTTGTGTAACCCTGACCTTTGACCCATGTCCTTGAAGCATTACATAGTAAAATGGTGTATTTTATTATGTTTACCCCTGTAATTTATATGCAAAGATGAAGCCAGTTCACTTCAGGAAAACTAAGATTCTGCAGAGAGAATATGAATTAGTGGCTCAAAAATCCCGAGGAGGGAGCATGAGCGAGAGCGTTGCAGGTTTGATTTTGATATAAGAAATAACTCTTCTGATAAGAATCACTGAAAATTGTGCAAAGGGTTCTGAGGACTGGGACTCAGGTGCAGCACACGAATTATCCAGAGGAGAGCTGCTTCATTACAAACTGTTCCACCATAAACCTGAAATCTGTGTGGAACAGCTGACTGTGCGATGTGCAGAAGAACACAAAACATTATTTACCATCACATCACAAGCCCAGTTATTATGTTGCTCTGTGTCACGTGAGTAAATACATGCATCGCCTTTTATTTTTAAGAGCACACTGCAACCTTCAGTAACACTTTTATTTGTTACAGATCCAGCAGAGAGAAGATGAAACAGAGTGAAACAGAAAGAAGCTCATTTCAGTTCATTTCTCCTCTGTCTTATGAAAACAGTATTATTATGGGGCTCACCTCTAAACACTCAGCATGAGGACAGAGTGAAGAGTTTTAGGACAGAGCCAAAGTTTTGGTAATGCAATAGGAGCATTGAGCCATGTGTGCAAAGTGCTGATTACTCATTCTGATAACGTGACTGGTTAAAATATTCTCCTCCTGAAAGTGAAACTCTTGCAAATACATATACCACAAGGCCAGCCACAAAATTACTCTTTTTCACAACTTTCAGTCACAAAACTGACACTGAGCCTCTTTATTAAATCCAGCAGCTCATTAACATCTAAAGAAGTCTTTTGGCTGCTGCAGAAATCAGTAAATCTGGACCTAAATGGGCCTTCTTCTTTAAAATACCAGCCTTTGTTATGAAGGGATATTTTTCACAGGCTGTTTTTGTTTATACGACCTCCATAAAACAACAGGGTTAGAACACACTCTGGTGTGTTTTGTTGTCCATCTTCTTGTAAGTTCAATATGCCTAACATCCAGTGTCACATTGTTAAGGTGTAAGGTCCTTGTTTTTGTGTTTTCAGACAGTAAAGGAACTGCACAGAAATTAGTGTGATTCTTTTCTTTGCGCTTTTTGCATGTACCACAACGATTTTGAGTGGTGGTGGGCATTGAAGACTTTTCTTATCTTTTTTTTCCCCCTTTGGGTTGCAATGTAAACTGCCGTGCACTTGACCTTTGACGTATGGTGTTTGCTTTTCAAATATATTCCTTGCAGTGCTTCTCCTGCCTTTTACATGTTAGGCCACTTACTGTAGTGCAGCACAATTTGTTTTATTTTAGCATTTAACTTATTTAAGAAGGAAGTTCTTTTTTGTTATTGTTTTATTTGGTGCTGCTTTTACAAATATATATTTTCTATATTAACATTAAATCTTGTGAACTGAATTCAATTCAATTCAATTCAATTTTATTTATACAGTGCCAAATCACAACAACAGTCGCTTCAAGGCGCTTTATATTGTAAGGTAGACCCTACAATAATACATACAGAGAAAAACCCAACAATCATATGACCCCCTATGAGCAAGCACTTTGGCGACAGTGGGAAGGGAAAACTCCCTTTTAACAATTGCTTCATCCCTGCCACGGGCCACCTACCCAGCCCCCAGAACTGCCTGATGGCTGCCAACAAATTAAAATGTTTTTCTTATGGTAAATTTTTCTTTTAGTTTTTTTTATTTACATTTTACACAGCTTCTCGCGTGTTTTTAAACCTGTGTTTGTATTTTTGTCTGTTTGTCTAGCAGTTACCTGTGATCGAGCATACTCTGAGGATCCCCAAAGGATGACACCTGATGCTCCCAAGGCAGCGCTTTCCCCAATAGTGTGAATCAGGTCACTCTTAAAAAAAGGACAGGAGTATATTTTGCCAGAAAACACTGTTAATTTACACTTCTATTTATAATGCCTTTAATGACATACAGGAATTCTTTATATCCACTGTTGCACAATCTATAAATGTTCTCTTATCTACAACCCTCTATATAGTAAACACTAGAATATGTTAATGTCAGAAGAGCAAAACTTTCATTAAGCAACCTTCATTAGATGCTTCTATTTTGGTAGTTTTTATTTGACTTAACAGAGACAGCAAACCAGGAATAATAGAGAAGTGTATCATAAGGAAAAAGGGTCCCCCAAACATTGCAAAATATTGCAGTATGTTGTATACACCTTAATTATTAGGCCAATAGACACTTTTTTGCTTTTTAAATGTGTCCACTTGGCACAAACACCATGAAAGTGTAATTGAAGAGCTTAAGGCCTACCTCTGACAGAACTACAAAGGTGTAGGCATAGAATGGTCTGGAGTAGACAAACACAGGCAATGTGAAGTCCGTACGTGCGATGGATGCAATCCTCATGGCTTCCTTGACTCGATAGTGGACAAACTTGACTGTGTTAGAGGAGGACTTTAGCTCATAGTCTAGGTAGATGGATGGATAGAGGGCTGTGCTCTCCTTCCAGAGCCATATCAGATGGTCATTGCGAACATGTTCAACATTGGGACATTCTCCAGTGTAATGTTGTGGATGTTGTTTGTACCCGTAGTTGTAGCAGTCTGGAAACAGATAAAACCCCCACAGCCCACCTGGCCTGCGACCTTGAGCCAGTGCCAAGGTCAGGTTCATGAAAGCTTGTCCAGCTCTCTCAAAGCCTTCCTTCGCTTCCTTTTCAACTTTGCTCTCTGGCCAATTTGGGTGAAGTTTTCGGATCCGTTCCCTGGACCTTTTGCGGTAGATGTCTTTAGAGCCCCAGTTTCTGACCCACTGAGGCCTCCAGTTCTCCCAGTCAATGACGCCTAAGCCTCGGAAATCTTTGTGGGGGATCAACTTGTCAATGTCAGCCCGGGCTTTTCCAAGATGTTTGGAGATACTCTGGTTCTGCGGTAGGCCACCATTTATTGGGATCCCAGAGTTCGAGTAGTATGGGTAGTATCCCAGATGGCTGTGGTAGAAGATGGTGACATTTGGTCCACTTAGAGTTTCATTGAGGTTTGCTACAATATCAAAAATGCTGAGGTCCAGGTCCACCTTGAATCGAAGCCGACATGACTCAGTGGGAGCATTCCAGACTACAACGAAAGGCTTATGAGGTATCAGAGGTGGTTGGGTTGGTTTCGGCTGGTCACCATCAGCTATGGAAACCCATAAGACCAGCAGCAGGAGATGGAGTGCCTTTAGCACCATGGCTCTTGATTCCTCAAAGAACAATTAGTGGTCCTGTACAGAGAGAGAGCAGATATTACATGTTTAGAGGGAAAATAAATGCATTATGAGCTTCAGTGAGCAGGAACAATTAGGAAGCACATAAGCGATGAGCACTGAAGTGAATGCTCTAAATTCCACAATAAAGCAAGAAACAAAGCTACCCTGTTCTGCAAAGAGCAATGGAATGAATATAGGTGCAAATCACAAGAGAGAAAGAGAGGGATTGGTAAAACCACTCACTTTTTAAACATTAAAACCACCAGTATGAGATAGTTTGAGGAATGTTTGTGGTGAATTAACAGTGTCCTATCCATTAAAAACATCACAGGCAGAAAACAGAAAAGCCACAGTAATTTTTTGCCATGAATTTAAAATATAGTTAGATTTAGTAGAAAATTGTTAGTGCTTCTGGAGGCAGTGAATAACTTCTAAAAGTGTATACCATCTTTTCATAAATAAACTTAAATATCTAAAAACTTGACTGTTATTCACTACTTGGTTAAAATATTATGAGATAACTGCAAACTGCAGTGACTCAAACACATCAACCACAAAATGCAGACATACCTGTGAGTCAAGGTGCAGGGAACTGTAGCATATTCTAAAGGTAAACCTAGCAATGTGCTGGATTTATAGTCACTGCACTGGCTGTGTGCATGCCAACTGTGACATCACCGTTTATACTGGTATTGGAATGCCATTTGCTGCAGGTTTCTTGTGAGTGACAGAGATCGCCACTGAGGAAATAAATGATGAAATAAATTAAAGTACTTACAAGAAGAATTGAAATATGTTCAGTTGATATGTCTTATTATTCATTCGTTCTTCTGTAGGATTAAGGTAATTTAGAAACGACTTTGTACTTTTGAAAAGTATTTTTTAAAGTATTAAACACCGATCTTTAAAAAGTTTTATATTAAAAAGTTTTTATATTAGAAATTTCATTATAAAGACCTTGAAGTCCACTTTGCAAGTCCTTATTTTTTGCATTAAGTAGTACAACACATTGTGGTCTCTGCTATCACAATGATGGTCATCAACCCAGCAACTCTCCTCACCCATGGTATCATAGATTTGCTACATGAAGGAAAATGAAGCACAATCAGAACAGTTTAACAATAACTCAAAAAACACAAAACACAACATGCATATTATTTCAGTTAACATTTAGAAGTTTTGATACTGCAAAGTGCTTACATTGATGCTTTCCCACTGGACAACCAAATTAAATATTTATACATGATAATGGTAAAATGCATAGACCTCAGTCAAAGCATAAGATTGTTTCAACAGAAATGAGCGCAGTGAAATTAAACATTTAAGTGGTGCTTATTTAAACTGAAAGATAGTAAAAGTGAATCAAAACTAAGTTTCATGAACTCACAAATGTAACAGGAACTCATATTTAACTTAACAGTTTAAAACTATATGATACCTTTAAGTAAATATAGTACAAATATGACAAAGCTTGAAAATAGGTTGTCTGATATTTCCCTTTTCATAATCTTTTCAGTAGTGTCAGAATGAGACACTTTCTTACTAAATTCTACAAAGTCTGTTTGCTTTAAATCTACAGTAGGAAACCCAATGTATATATAATCATGCACACATGCAGTAGGACAGGCAAACTCATGTTTAGCCTTTTTCAAACTAAGACTGTTATTTTCTTCGATCACTGTTCTCTCCAGCTTTTTATGTTACACCATCATCCACTAATTGCTCTTGGAACCCCTCATAAGCAAGTAATCATATTTCAGTTTTTCCAGAGTTAGGGGAAAGACATTGTGGCCAGTCTCTTAGGAAACATGGGTATTGAGGTTGCCTCCAAGAACACATGGAAAATCTCCCATCATTCTTTTTTCAGGGCTGTAACCAGAGCAGGGGAGCAGGAAACCACTGGTGGGCTGAGGCTCCTCTGATCATTTCTGCTTTACATTCATCTAAGAAGGCCCTGGGTTGTTCACAAATGATTTTAATGGCACAAGAACTTTATGATTTCAGTAGTTTTGGATCAGTAAGTTGAGAACTGGAGGAGAATATGGTCGAGAAGAAAGCAGTTATAGTCACAAATAAGTTGTTGAAAGTTTATCAGAAAATTTCCTCCCACTCAGATTAAAATGCATTTCTTTAGGTTGTGTGTTTTGCACCAGTTTCAATATCCTGCAGACTGAATATTTTTTCTGGTGATGCTGATCCAAGACAAACAGAGTGTGGTGAAGACACTCAGGCTGGCCTCCAAACCACTGAAAGCAAGAACCCCTGGAAACATGGTGAATTCAGACCACAAGAAAGAGTCTAAACATCTACATGAGATTCAATTTGATGTTTCATCACAGATAAATGCAATGGAACTGTGAGTGAGAAGCAACCAAATTCAACTAATCCACTGATCCACACTGGAACAGGGAGTAAACTGTTGTTGTCATCCGTCATGATTAACAGTTGGTTGAGCCACCACTTTGATCTAGACCAAAATATCTAAATAACTATAAACTAACTATAACTCCTGGATATTTGTTATTAAATTTTGGTCAAAACCTAATTAGGCACAAGATGGATCCAAATTTACTTTGTGTATTTTTTCATAAGGCACCCATTACACATTTTTAGGGAAACAAACTGCTTTGAAATGTGATTTAGTCACTGGTTATCACGTAGGTGATCTCTCATTTCATCCAGCTTCATCAACAGGTTGTTCACTTCATTATTTGTCTTTGCTATCAACTAATCACGTTCCCACTGGCTTCATCTCAGAACCCATACTGGGTTTATAGCTTTAAATATTAACATATTTAACTCTAATAATGACCTCACTAAAGATCTTTTTTTAAAAAAACATTAGCATTATCCTTACTGTGTTTTAATACACCCATCGATATTGGTTTTCAAAGCATTATTTAGAAAGTTAAAATCATAGCACATTTCACAGACAGATGTCACAAAGTGCTTCACAAGAGAGGTAACGAAACACAATACATCATAAATGCATCATAAAAGCCCTGGTCTAAGTAAAAGCTGTTTGAAATAAAAATGTCTTTAGCTGCTTTTCGAGGTCTCCACAGAGTCCAAACTCAGTGGAAACAGATCTTGGTGCAACAGCTTGAAGGATTGGTCCCCTTGAGTTCTGAAGCCGGTGTGGGGGACCACTAGGTTTTGATTCAATGACCTCAAGGTTCAAGAAGATATATATATGAATCAAATCAGCAATATAGTGAGGGGCCTGTCCATGTAATGTCCATGTAAAATTTTAAAATGAAAACTAGATCTGATTGGTAGCCGGTGTAGCGACTTTAAAACAGGAGTTATAGTTCCTCTGTTTGAGCGGGTCAGTAGTCTCACTGCAGAGTTTTGGAGAACCTGGAGATGAACCAGCTGTTTCTTGTTTACACAAGTAAACAGACTATTACAGTAGTCCAGTCTTATAGAGATAAAATCATGAATTATCATCTCACTTGTTTTGAGATGTTCCTAAAATTAAAAAAAGCAGGTTCTTGATTCTTCTGATTTTAAGTTTCGATCCAAGGAAAAAGCTTAATCAAAAATAACACCTAAATTCCTGAGGCTACGCTTCTGCGAGAGACCTAAATCACCCAGTTGCTGTTTAATGTCAGGCATTGAACTGTCCAGTGCAATAATCAAGGTTTCAGTTTTGTCTGGGTTGAGCTGTAAATAGGTGTTGTTCAACCATTGCTTAACGTTTGTTAAGCAGTCAATCAAAGCAGAGAGTTTGTGAACTTCCGAAGGCTTAAATGAGCTATATATCTGAATATCATCAGCAAAAAGAGGATAAGAAACATCAAGAAAGTGCTGTATAATCTGGCCTAAAGGAAGAATGTATATTAAAAACAGAATAACTCCCAGCACAGAGCCTTGGGGAACTCCACATAGCAGCTCTGTAGATTCAGACATAATCTGATTTGACTCCTATCAGATATGTAGGATGAGAACAACTCTCAATCAGAGCCCAAGCCAACAAGATTTCTCAGTCTGTTTATCAGGATGGTATGATTAACTGTGTCGAAAGCTGAGGAGAGGTCTAACAAGACCAGGACTGTGTATTCTCCAGAATCTGCTGACATCGTAATATCACAAATGTCACAGGTGCAAAAGTAGACCAAGAGTGAGAAGGGGGTGCCTCACTAGCAGAACAAGAAGTAGGCTTTGGGGAAGTTTTGGCATTGATCTTTAATCTTATCAACAAAAAATCGAGGAAAAGACACAATTATGGTCACTCAAATGTATGTCCTTGACAAACCATTACTAATGCTGAGCACCCAAAGAAAAGACAAGTTCCTCAGTATGGCCTTTTAGATGAGTTGGTCCAGAAACATGTTGAACAACGTTAAAGATAGACAGATAAAAGATAAAAGGTGTTGAGTTTGATTCTTGGGGATTTTAACAATCATACTGATGATTCCTCATCAAAACTTTTTCCAATCCCCAAGAATCAAAACTTTCTCCAACTTGATAATAGAAGATAAAAAGTCAGTAAAATCCTGCAAGAAGACGGCAGCAGGGCCAGGAGGGCTACAAATTAAAACACAATAAAACATGTTTGTAGACCCAACCTTAATTGTTTGCGACTCAAAAGAAGAATAGTTTTCAGTTTGGATACCTCTGTATGTGGATCACAGCAGCAAGTCCTCCACCATGGCGACCTAAACAGGGAGTGCTCAGAAAGGAGCAGCCAACAGGGCACAGTTCATTTAGGTGGACGAACTTGCTATCCCTCTGCCATGTTTCTGTGTGAAACAGAAAAGTCAAGTTTTTTCTTGTGAAAATTAGGGAGAAGGATTTGTTGGCGATGGAGCGAGTGTTGAAAAGGGCAGTCTGACTAAATGATGTCAGCACAGGTTTCACATCAGCTGGTCACAGTGAGACTGACAGCAAACACCTTGTCCAGTCACGTGGTCTCCAGCTGCATCGCGGGACCAGCCACTGGTTTGGTGATGCAAGCTGTGAGGACACAGAGGTATGGCCGCAATCGACAGAATTCAGAGCATCAGAAGAGAACAACCCAGGCACTTTTCCAACCACAACCTGAAGAGTAACCGGAAGCAAATACTGGGGAGGCACAAATGGTGACGGGAAAGGTTTCTTATAACCGTCCCAATCATCAAAAAGGCATTCCATAGACTCTTTGATGTAGAGCAAAGAAGAACGGTCATAAATCGCAGCAGCAGAGGTGCACTTATTAAATGTTAGGGCTGATATAATAGCATTGTGGGGAACGCACCTGGACGGCATCCGCATTCACGCCTCGCCGGCTTAAACTCTAAACTGGGTCCTGTCTGTCTGTTGTTGTTGGTGTGTGTGGCTGTGAGCTGGAAAGCTGCAGCCAGCATGTGAAACAACCAGAATAAAGTGTATGCTGAAAAGCATGAACATGTGGTCGGGTCTGTCGTGGATCGTCTACAGTGGTGCTGAAACCCAGGACTGGGGCACGGCAGACCCAGGACCGGGCCAGCCAGGGAAGCAGCTGGCCCAAATGGTGGCCGAGCTTGTGGCCATGCAGAAGGAGCAGGTGGCGGTGTCACGCCATCAGCAGGAGGAGCTGGAGGACCGGACTGAGTGCCAGATGCAGGTGATTGAGGGTCTGGCAGCTCAGATTAGGTCCTGGCTGACACCGCCGCCTTAAAAGTAGAGAGGGTGTCTGTCTCCCAAATTCAAATTGGGATCTGGTTCCACACAAAAAGGGGCCTGAAAGCTCTGCCTCTCATTCTACTTTTGAATATCCTAGGAACCACAAGTAAGCCTGCCGTCTGAAAGCAAAGTGCTATATTGGGGTGATATGGTGCTATGAGATATTTATGATAAGATGGGGCGTAATTATTGAAGACTTTGTATGCGATGAGGAGGCTTTTAAGTTTGATTCTGGATTTAACAGTAAGCCAATGAAGAGAAGCAAATTTGAGAGAAATATGCTCTCTCTTTCTTTCAATATGCTTGCTGCAGCATTTTCGATCAACTGAAGGTTTTTCACTGAGTTTTTAGGACATCTCAGTAATACCAAATTACAGTAGTCCAGCCGAGAAGTAATAATTGAATAAGTGAGTTTTTCAGCATCACTCTGAGACAGGATGTTTCTAATTTTAGAGATAATGTGCAAATGGAAGAAATCACTCCTACATATTTGTTTAATATGCACACTCAAGGACATATCCTGGTCAAAAACAACTGCAAGAGTCCTCACAGTGTTACTGGAGGCCAAGTTAATGCCATCAAAGTAAGTATCTGTTAGATAACATATTTCTAAGACACAGATTATCTACATTATCAGAAAAGCACTTTTGCTTGCTTGCTAAAATTTCAGGTAGTGATGGTCATATAATCTTTGTAAACAACAAAATGCAAATACTTGACCTGCACAGCAATGATATTAAAGAGAGTGAGGCTAAGCAAATTTTGTCAAAGTGGACTTTAATCGCAATAAACAGTTTCTTTCTGGTAACTATTTTAGAATATAAGTAGTTGCAAAAATGTTTCATCCATGTCTGTTGTCATGCTATGTAATATTTGCACTGCTGGACGCTTGAGGCAAAATGATATGTTCAGTAGTGTCTTAGCTTAACATTGTCAGTCTGTCAAATTGTCAAATGAGTTGCCCAAAACTTGTGACAACCCAGTACCTACATATGAGATAAACATTTTTAACTGGTATTGAATGATGAGTCTTTTTGTCTTTTCACACTGGGAGAATAGCAAAGGACAGTAGCTCACTGCCAGGCAGCAAAAGACAAAACAGTTACAACTTCTCACAGTCTCAGTTAAGGGCAAACAAATGATTTTCCACTGTTTTGCTTTTTAATGGCCACCAACTACCTAGCAAAACATCACACTACCAGCAACTATGGGAATACTGATACCTTGTCTAGTATCTACTATTTATGGTTTGATGAGGTAAAACAGTTTAAAGAACCCATAATAGCAATTTTCTTGAACAGATTACATACCTTCCCCTTCTTTACTGAATGTGCTTCAAATTAAGACCTGTTGGTGGATGACTGCTTCGTCTCTTGGTGTTGTAAAACTCAGAAAATCTCCATCTGATAAGCTGTGAATGATCTCTTTGTCTCTGTACCAAATTCTTTCAGGTCCCTGGGGTTATATCAGGGCAGAGATGCCCGAGTATTGTTTTGTTGTCCCCTCCTCCAACGTTACTCAATACTTACAAGGCCATCTTTATAAAGTCTTTATAAAGTTATAAAGTTGTAAAGTCTT
>VVHJ01039573.1:0-23343 GCA_015107715.1 Tylochromis polylepis | reverse complement strand
AAATTGATATTAATCTTTAATAGGGCTGTCAAAATTGAGAGCAAACAAAACAACTGCTGTACAATGCCATTTGCCATCTTAGTTGAATTGGTCACATGACTGCATCACATGACTAAAATGCGTCATCGTTTCCGAAAGCCTCCGTTTTTCCAGTCCACACTGCCACACGAAAACGGCGTTTTCCAAAATCTCCACTTTTGCCAGAGTTTTTAGAAAGAATCGTTTTCAGAGGCGACATCTCCGTTTGTGTGTAAATGAAAGGCGCAAACGAAGGGGAAAGTATACGTTTTTACGGGAAAACGTATATGTGTAAACGGGGCCTTAAATGCATTTGTACCAATTACCTGATACGCACAGATCGCGTTGCTTGCCCACATGGGGTTTTGAGACAAATTTCACGCCACCAGCTTTCAGATCCACAAATGTGAGCTGAGTTCATGTCCACGTGTAAAACTGGAACACCTGGGCTTTCTCTTGATTCCTAACCCCTCTACCAGAATATATATATATATATATATATATATATATATATATATATATATATATATATATTTAAAAGCATAATCTGAAGGTTAATATATGGGTTAAATAAACTGTTAATACATCCTGAAGTGTTCAGGATTAGCCATTAGGCTAACATTATCATTAGCCTGCTATTATTAGAGAATGGTAATATTATTAATATTACCATTCTGTGATAATAATATTATATAATACCATAATATTATATAACATTATTGCACATTATTTTTTTTCAAAATATACAGAGATTAGTTAGCATATAGTCCCTCCAGAGGATCGACAGTGATGCACAATCATGGTGTTCCGTCACCTGTGCACTGACGCCCAGATGTCCCAGTTTTTCGCAAACCTTAGTTTACGTTTGTGGATCATATTGTACACATTTACTTTTGAGGCACATTTCTCTCCATAATCACACAGCATAAGAAACCTATAGCTGTATCACACATCCACCGCAGTCCTCAAATTCACTCAGCTGCTTGTGAGGACACAAATGTCTGAGTCAGTTGGAACGGGCATTAAATGGTCTTTAACCTGCCAGCTCCCTAGTACAAGGTCATATAACGTCTAAGCCCATAGAGCGGGTAATTGTCTGGCCATTAGGTGCTGCCTCCTGCATCCAAGCTGAATCAAAAGAAAAAGAAAAAAAAGTATTACCAGCACTCACAGACCATCTCCTGCTGTGTGAGAAAGGGCAAACACTGACAAGGCCCCAATCTGATTCTCTTCACACTGTCCAGGTTAAAGTACTTTTGAGGAAGATCCTAGTCCATCACTGTCCATGCTTTCAGTTACAGGAGCTGGGAGTGTACATCTGTTCTATGGGTGCAGCAAAATGTATTGGATAGAAGAATGAAATATGCATTATTATATTTATAAGTAATGAAGATTAAAGATTAGACTAGAGTAGCTATTGATACTGAGTATTTATAGAAGCAATAAATATCTATAGGGTAGAAAACACATTAACCTGCAAGCAAATACTCAGGATTTATAAGTAAGATTTTTGTAGACCTGCCTTCAGACGAGGTTCGTGTATGACAATAAAATGATGAGTAACATACTTCTGGTTTTTTTTTTTTTTAAAAAAAGCACCTCTGAAAAGACTTCTGTTTTCTGGATTTTTATTGAATATATTATATTTTTCTTTAATCAACATTGCACATATTCCATTTCAATCACATCTCATATTGCTGTCTACAAAATGTTATGAATGTAGAAAATCCAGAAGTTGGAAGGCTTACCAAAAAAACAAAAGAAAAAAAAATTAGTCATAAATAAAACAAAGAAGAAAACAAAACAAGACAATTAAGGTCAGAAAGTGACAAGCTCCAAAGATACAGAGAGAGAGAGTGTGAAAGAGAAGGAGAGGCGCACCCTCGGGAAAGGAATACAAACATACCTTGGATTAGGATGCATATTTCTCAAAAACAAAGCATCATGCAGAATAAAAGCAAGGCTGGCCAAAACTCACATGGATATTTCTCAACACCTGAACTGTAGAAATATTTTACATATTCATGAATAACTACTGCCAGTTTCTCTGTACTGATCAATGATGATTATCCCTCCATTTTTTTTTTTTTTGGTCTTTTATGAGAGACACAGCAATTGCAGATGAACAGTTTGAATATTAAGCGTACACGGACTTGAATAAGTTATAGTGAAACACTTTTGTAACCCCCCCCAAACAAAAAGAACCGCTATCATCACACTGCAGCAGCAGAGCAGGAAGCATGTAAAAACACCTCTCGTGACTGCACGTAGACAGCGTTTTCTCTGCGAGTGAGGCGATCGTGAGAATCATCGTGACTAATAGTGGATATGCTGGATTGTGACCGCCGTGTACTTGTAGCTGACCAATCTGCATCAGCTTGCATAGATGCCTGATCATTCTGGTTTTGAACCCTGTCTCTGTCCTGTCAAATTCACATTAAAAAGAATGTTTTTAAAAATCCCTCATTTGCATGTTTTGCCTTTGTTTCTGCAATTCTTTCATCTGCACAGAGAGACACCCCCCCCATTCATCAACCTCTCCTGGAGTAATGATCAGAAGCAACTGTCATGTCTGTTTCACAGCTTAAGAGTTTGTGACCTAATTGCAAAGTTATAAATTAGAAATGTTGTGCATAAAGGATGCCCGTTTGCTTGAAAGTGATATTCACACATGCTCGCTGTTTCTTGGCCTGTAAATTTGGAGGTTTGTTTTAGGGGGAAAATTGTGCAGTGCCCCACATGCAGTCTGTTCATGACAAAATTATTGGCTACAGTAATTGGTCTGCATACTGTAGGTAAAAGGACACATACTAATTATCTTTCTGTGCTCTGCGCGTCCCGAAAAACAGCACGTTTCATCTTCATGACTGTCTGCGGGCTTTTAAATCATACTTTGGATGCAAGGATTACAGCAGGCCCAGAGAAGCTAACACGCCGTAATTAACCAAAACATGCAAATAGACGAAACACAATTAAATGAAGCAATCATCCTCACCGCATTCAGTGCACACGTGCAACCCGACAGAACGTGTCGAGAATATAGACAACGGCCGAATAAAGAAGCAGACGCTTTGCATCTGAGTGTGTTTTCTGCATTCGCAGCACATTTACTGCCGATGACGGTAATTTTCCCATCTTTGGTTTTGTCTAAATGTTGCGAACGTGTTGCGGAATTGGTGGAAACGTTTAGTGTGTTTGCTTGTGTTTTGTCTAATTTCACACGTTCTAATGCGTTTTGACACACAGAGCATTTATCACAGAGCGAGGGGGGCAATTACACGATGTTCCAAAAAAATTCTCTTGTTTGCCATTATTTATTTATTTGTCCTGCCATTTTATTACCGCCAATTTGTTAACTGGTGCAATTTCCCTCAGAACAGAATTTCCCAGAGAACAATCCAAAACTCAGATCCTCAGTCAGACATTTTTAGATATGATAAAAGAATCACGGTCTGAATTTTGAGAAGCTAGAACCTGTTTTCCATCAACAATTAAAGAGAGAAGTCCACACTTAATTAAAAAAAAAGTCATATATCTCGTACTTTGATGAAAGAGGGTTGAGCCCTGTCCTCTCTGTCTCAAGAAACCCAACGAGGATATCACTGGTTTGTAGTAGAGTTGCATGTGCTCTGACCATAAGTGTGATTATAGTTACTTCTGTATTAACTGCTCTGTCACCATTATGAACTAAAGTGCTTCCAATTAGTATTTAATACTTATGAATATTTTCAAACCTACAACTTTCAGCAAAGTGACATGTGGTCATCCTCGATGTAAACCCAGTAATCTGACCTTTGTGCTTACATTAGCTGTATTTTCAACACAAATACATTATGCAAAGCTTTTTTTGTTTTATTTGTCTCATATCTGAGACCGGTTTCTAAATATGGATGTGGACAGGTAAACACTGCATTCATTGAATTTGCAGCACGAAAACACTTCATAGCAAAGGCAAACTGCGTCACCGCTCAACAGTTCTGCAGCGCTCCTCGCAGGGAACCTTGTTTATAAGGAGATTAAGACATAAAACGAGTTTCTGCCGTTATCTAACGCTGTGGATGTTACAGTAAACACTCGGGCTTTTATCCTCATAATAATGCAGCGCTTTTATTTATGTACAGTATGTGTCGGCGGGACGTAATATCCAAACCGAGCCGCGTGGAAGCATCTGCAGTGCTTCCCGGGTGCAATGTGAAGATATCAGGCTCAGTCGGTTTGTCCTTTAAAGATATTTGGAGACAAAAACATACAAAAGGGGGTTTTAAATTCGAACCAAATTCAGTGCATGAAGAGTAAATTCAGTCTTAAAGGCAAAACTGACATTTTTGTTTCACTGAGCAGGATCTTGGTTTTTGGGGTTGGGTTTTTTTTTTTTGGGGGGGGGGGATGCAAATAACTGTGGCTTTGATGCTCTGTGAAATGCTCTCTCATTGTGGAGCCTAAATGTACAAAGAAAGTGAAACCTGGGCTAAATTCAAAGGCTGGCTGAACCTGAGGATGCAATTTCGATGCAACACTGAAAAACCATATGAAGTTTTGTTCTTTGCTAAATCTGAACCGTCTTGTTTGTCTTGGCTTTAGAAACCAATCGGTGATTTCTTTCTTTCTTTTTTCAGTGAGTAAATCCTTTGTTATTGATTAAAGGAGGCATTCATCTTAAACTTAATCTTGCTCGGTTGCACAGAGGCCCGGAAGAGTCTCGCAGGTGTTTAGGCCTCAGAAATACGTGAGCTTCAACAGAAAAGCACTTTCTCACAACGTGGGCACTTACGTAAGGCCTTATTAATCTAAAACTCATTCCCAACAAGAGTTTTCTTTTGTTTGAGTCCAGTCTTCTGTTTCAAGTTGATGTGCGGCTTCTAACTTCTAACGATGAGTTCAAAACTGAGCTGAGCAACTCTGGTCAGCAGTTATGTGAGCTACTCTCTCTTGCATTCAGAAATGTTTTACATGTAGCTCTGGTGAGTTTTCTAGCTCGGAGGCAATCATAATTAAAATGTTCTCCTCTCACCTTGCTCTGTGTGTTATCTAATGTCCCCACACAGACTGTGGGTAACCTCCCCAGCAGCTTTGTAAAATCTGCTCATTTACCGCGCTGAATCACAACAAATTATCACTGCAGTCATTACTGCAGGTCATTTTAGCATCCTTTGGAATGCCTAGCAGTGCGAAGTTTAAAGAAGTGATGATGCTGTTTGCTCATGACAGGACCTGGATGATGGAGCTGGATAATCTGAGGGCTTTTCTGTTTAGTGTACACGTCCATGATTTTCTGCTTCAAAGGCTGAAATTCTACCTTGGTAATCTTCTGTCTTTGTATGTGACAGTGCGCTTTTTTTGGTTTCCTTCTGAGCATTTATTTTAGAACAGATATAACTCAGTGCTGTGCGTCAGTGCAGCTTGACACAATTGTCGAGTCTAACCAAATAAATTATTTGAATTCATAGATTGAGGAAATGGGTTACAGAGTGCCCAGATTTCCTCCAGCCTCCTTTGGTGCTTATTTGCTCTGCTTGATTGAATGCGGTGGCCTGCAGGATCAATTGGCAGGCTGATCATGTTCTTCTTCTGTCTACTAACCTGTGGGAATATTACTCTTTGGCTTTTGTGGTAACACCAAGCTGTAGCTAATTAATTTGTCCCTCATAAATATATCAGTGTCATACAGCTTCCGGTCATCACTGGCAGTTGGTGTGATAGTATCTGGGATAGCTGCGTCTCAGATATCTAAACACCCTGTGAGTTAATGTTCAGCTTAAAATGCTTGTGCTGGCCCCTCCTGACGGTCCCTGGGCCTCTCTGGGTTTGGAACATCTTGTGCTTCAGGCAGATAATCTGACAAGATCAGTGTAATGAAATCACTTCTGAAAATATATTTTTGGACATCAGTCACATTTTTGATTTAATCTACCTGTGAAAGAAATAGCTCAACATTTTTGGGTAATAAGCTTTTCCTCCTTCTTGCTGGGGAAAGGCAGACTGTCTGTACGGTTGATAAGTACCTAGAGCCGGTTTTAACATAAACTCTGCATATGAAGAATTGTTGTTTTAATAATTTTTGTAATTTTTTTTTTAAACAAAAAAATTTGATAGCCTTAAAGCTTTCTGCCTGTGTGCTAAATAGCCAGATAATTTGTTATATTGTTTCATAAATATCTGAATTTCATTCATTTAGTTTCCCTTAATAATTTCTATATTTTTTTAAACAATTTTGTTTTCAGTTTTACTTTAACATGATTCTTAAAGAAACATGTAAGTTGTAGCTAAAAGAAGAGATGCACCGACTGTAAAATCTGGGCTAACAGCAGTGTTTAAAACAACAACTTCAGCTGACAGATGATAGGAGGTGCTGATATGATTTTTGTCATTTATTCCTCTGCTGTGCAAAAGTCAAGAAGAATATTGTTTTAAAGTGTTTCTGCTCTTCATGACACTACCGCTGAACATTTATCCAGCAAATAAAATAAAATCAATTTATGCCACAGAAAAACATGTTTCTGTCAATATCAGTCGGCAATAACAACCAATATCGGACGTATATGTGATGCAGCATGCACAAAGCCGGTCAACGATACAGACCGTGACTCCCAGCTATGATGCAATCAAGAACAACTGGACTTCACGGATATTTCAAATATTTATTTTAACCATGACGCGAAAACCCCCAGTCAGTGCAGACACAACGCAGTCAGACCCCCCTGGATCCTGATGACTTTTACATCATTAGCCTGCGGTGATCAATGATTTCTCATGATGCTAGCACAGATTTTTTCAGAAGTTAACGAATGTGCTACAAGTGACTATTAATTTTCATTCTTACTAAATCACAATAACTCCAATGCACAGGCGCACAGTCTGACATCTTCAAATTAAAAACTCAAAGAAAATCATAAAAGGTAGATAAATGAAATCAGTTTGTTGTCACATGCTGCATCACATATATATGTGTGCATCCCTAGCTACAATCGGATACGTGATTGCTCCTTTTGGATCACCTTTTTTTCCCCTCCTTTCTTTCTCACATTTATTGTTATGCAACTTTTTAAAGTGACAGTCCCTAACCTCTGCTACTGTGCACTGGTGTTCTTGGTTAAACTGCTGGTATCCCTCCTGACAACGATAAGGAAAATTGACAAAAAAAACACCCCCATCTTTTCTATAAAGAGTACCCCAAATAAACCACTGACATCTGTTTTTAAAATATTGTGGCTATGGGGTGATTTTAAAAAAAGAAGATAAGAATTTGACACCAAGGAAATATTTGGAACATTCAGTAAACATCTTTCATAAGGGTCACTATATTGAGGTAATTACAGATATGAATTTTCAGAAAAAGAGCACACATGAGAACTTGGAAGATAAGATGAAGGACACAAGCTTTCATGTGCCATTAAAGCAAATACAGTACGTAAAGGGTGCTTTTTAAAGGAAAATAAAACAATGTCTTCGTTTAAAAAAAATACATATATATGTGTGTGTGTGTGTGTGTGTGTGTGTGTGTGTGTGTGTGTGTGCGATATGATTTACTACTACTGGCATGTCAGTGGACATTTCTAATCATTGTATTCACAGGCAACTTTGCAGATCTAAGAGAGGTAACAAATGCCAACGCCCCTCTGACAAAGCTGCACAAATGACATCAGTAACCTCATGTCTTGATATGCCAAATAAATAGGTAAGTGGATTTTCAATGGGAGTTTCTTAAAAAGACTAAAGAAGAAGAAGGAACAAATGCAAAAAAACCCCCCAAAAAACAGTACACTGAAGAATGTTGGAGCAGCATTCGCAACAATATGAAGAACGTGAAAAGGACAAACTGAACACAGAGGATTATGGTCGATGGTCATAACAGTCAAAGAAAGTGAAAAGTCTCAAATTACTCTATCTGCGAAACACATCTTAGGACACACAAGTAGAAACGTCTGGTATTTACATTTTTTTTCCTATTCAGTGTGCATCTATGTCACAACATTTTCCAGAAGTCCACAACATACAGTAAATTCAGGGTTTCACCTTTGGTTATGTAATTATCAAGGCTAGGTTTAAAAAAATATAGAACACACGTCCATGTTACTTTTGCATACAGGTAAATTCAAAGTGAAAACATATCAACAAAGCAGCTGGTCAGCTCTAAATTTGCATCGGAGAAAAAAAACGTAAGGTATTTCATCTTTACGTCAATGATTCTCGAGCAGTGAGAGCTCGGCGAGTTTCATCCGCTGTGATAGAAAGTGAGTGTGGCTGATATTTATGATGGGTGTTTATGTGCCTGACATCTTTGCTTTAGTGTAAGTGGATCTTAATGTAAGAGGATATTCTTCTGATGTATTTCAGTGTGTTGCATTGAGCCAGTCAATATATGTCTCGTATTTCTCTCCCAACCCTATACACTTTCTGAAGGAGGATTTCCATGTGTTGTGACACAATGTGTCATAGATCATTATTTTATAATTCATTTATTTTTTTTGCCAGCAGATGAGTGAGCAACTCAGGCCAGCCTTGTTTGGTTGACAATATGAAACGAGATTAAAAAAAAAAAAAGTCATACTGCTGGCCGCACAGAAGCAGAGAGCAAACTCACCATTTAGTAACCTATGACACCTACGAAGCCGACCCAACTAAAACATGTCGACGTTACGACCAAACATTATCTCTATCATATTAAAATATTCACATCTGTTCCTTACAAGACACTTTTTTCACATGTAAATAAAACATCTTCTTTTTTTTTTAATAAGTCTTCTTAGTTATCTTCACTTCATACATCTTTATATGTGTAGTAATTAAGGCAATCATTTTGGGCCACGACTTACTCATACGCTAACTCCAGCCTTCGAGGGTTTGTTTACTGATACCATACAGCAGCTCTCTCCTCCAATTGTCCAAACGCCAAGTCTCATCCGGTTGTTGCTTTTCAGTGTCCACTTGTGCTCAAGATGACCGGTCACAATGTTTTGCTTGTTCTCTGTGATTTCCAGAGATGCGGGCGGGGCGGTGGGGGGATACTCCCTCTCCCTGTAACTGGCAGCGCTGCAACAAAGAGAGAAACAGGAAATCTATAATCATGCTTGACGAAACGGCACCCTCAAGATGGAGCAATTTGCCCAAACACCAAGCTGATATTGTGCATATTTTCCTTTCCCACCCAAAAGTTGGGCAAGATGCACTCACTACAGATAAACATCAGGGTCATTAAGCTGCAGCTCCTTCTGAAGCACTTTGGCAGGGGGATACGTCTGAGCTTTGTATAAGATCACATGGGGGTTTAGTTACATAAATAAACCATTTGTTATACACCCCTTAACATGCTTACGTTCATTTATCCTTCAGTAGATCAAGCACTTAAAACCATCTCAGTTTACTCTGTCTGCCAGTATCATATTCTTCTTCTGATTTATTGAACTGATACAGTTTATTTACACTGAGTGAAATAACCAGTGTTTTTTGTTTTATTTAATGCTGGCACCGTCCCATCAACCCGGGGAAGCCCTAATGTCACAGCACTAGACACACCCATTGTTGTTTGGGTGCACAACTTTTGATAACATCATCCTCCTGGAGAAGGAGACGCACAGATAACTCCCATCCACACAAGCGCATGCCTTGCTACTGACTTTCAGTTACATAAAAGTTACCTCGTCAGTCACATCTGCTAGCAAAACAGGCAGGACTTGCTCAAACAGGGCAAAGGTTATATAAATATAAAATAATATCAAGCCTTTCATCAGCAAAGCTGTGGCCAATGCTAAAACTTGTGTATGTCTGCGTGTCCAAATGTCAAGTGTTAGGCTAATACCTAAAGCATTTTAAAAGTATGCAACTTGTGTGGACAACTCAGAAAGGTATAAATAATGTTATTGCTCCTGGGCACCTCCTGGGTGAGATATGGGAATGTCTCACAGGGAGGAGGCCCCGGGGCAGATCCAGGACACACTGGAGAGATTATATCTCTCGGCTGGCCTGAGAACGCCTTGCTGTTCCCCTGGACAAACTAGAGGATGTGGGTAAGGAGAGAGAGGTTTGGGCTTCTCTGCTTAGGCTGCTGCCCCCGTGACCCGACCCCTGATGGATGGATAGTCTTGGTTGTCTCAACAAAAAGGTCTGCCTTCATCTAACAGATAAAGCTGACTTCCTTTGATATTATTTTTATTATATTACTTTTTATTATTATATTATATTACTCTTCTTATTATATTACTCTTCTCTATTTTTTTTCTTAAATCTAGAAATTTATACAGGAAAGCTTAAATAAGACCACACTTGATATGCTGATTTTTTAAATATAAATTTAGACATACTCATTGATAAAAATACACATAGTGTGAGTTTTACGCAACCACTAAAATAATAATAATTTTAATTTTATATATATATAATATTTATATCTCATTAACTCTATTTTATGCTTTATGTTTTTTATTGTAATGTAATAATTACCCAAGATGTAGTACTTTACTTACTTTTTTTTTTACATTATGCCACTAATGCTAGTTTTTTTTGTGTTGCCAATTACAAATCAGCTCCATTTTTTGCAAGTAGTGTAATGTAGTGCACTGTATTAGAAATTCTGAAATATTCTTAACCAAAAAAAGGAAAAATAAGTAAAATCGAATATAACATTTTTATTTTAATATCGGAATCTGGTGTAAGTTGCTTCAGTTTCTTCCGTGAACCATTTGATGTACAGCAGTGAACATATTAGTGAGTTTTACTGTGAAAGGAAGAAGCAGGAAGAATCCCTTTTCACACGTGTGTGGGGGGGTTTCCAGTAGGGATAGGGCAGCGACAGCTCCTGTTTGTTTCTCATCAATCAACAGTCATCTTTGGTTTCTGCTCAAGTATAACAACAGCTGCTCCAAAGTAGAGGTGATGTCAGTGTCATACCAGGTTATGAACGCAAAGCAGCAGCTTGGTTGTCAAAACTGTATGTTTAGTAAAAAAAAAAAAAAAAACTCAAACAAAATTGGATTTAATTAGTCTAAAATCGGACAAATAATGGAGGCATTGCCAAACACAGGTGAACTCCAATTACAAAAGAGAAATGGTGATCAAATACCTGACAGAAACCTACAGCGGCGTGACGACGGACATACGCCACATTAAAAAAAACCCTCTGTAGCTGTTTTTAATGTTGATTAAACTCAAATTTAAATTCCTTCCTCATGAAGTGTTTGTTATTTTGGCTACCCCCTGTAGGGTGAAACATTTCACAGAACTGTTTTGTGCCACAGCTATTTGTGCTTATTAAGATGCACACTATTAGAGACAAGCGTCCTCTTTAAACGGAGCAGCTGTTGTATAATTCTCCACCTCAATAATTTGAGGATTTCCACATAGTCTCCCAGGAGTTGAATGCATTCTGTATGCAATCATAGCTGCAGCAGGCACAAGGCAATTACAACAAACATACTCAGTGTTTTTAATCTAATTCCCTTATTAGGACTTTAGAGCTAAACCTGTGCTTGTTTACATTCCAGGTTTTGTTTGTTGGGGGGGCTCCTTTAGTATATTTGCGCTCCAGTACACTGCACCTGTAAATGGTAGGAGGGCAAATATAGGATTCAATAATGTCAGCATAAGGGCTCAATATACTGAGTGTCAGACCTTCCTGAGAGGGGAATTCAGAAGAGATCAGTGAACATCATTAATATTATTCACTGTTTGCGATTTACAGTATTGAGTTCTGACACTAAAATGCCACCATGTTTGTGCACGAACAATCTAAAGCTAAAGAGAGCCATGACCAACTTGCTACAACACCAAAACACACACTGAATATAATGTTAGCGGAGATGTCCGCGGCACTGCCACATGAGGCAAGGCGACCCATGCTGTAATCTGCCGAGGTTTATAATCGTTATTATGGTATACTGTGTGAAGACAGTTTAAAAAAAAAGAAGATTTTATGAGCACATATCACGGCAACGAATTAAGTTTAATTTCACTCTTAATGGGTTGGTGCAATATTAGAATGAGCCATTTGTTGTGCAAGGAACTTTGGAGCAGTACGATTACTGAGTATCATGTATAAAAAATAGCAACATCTCAGCAGGTGTAGAGTGGTTATTATTATTAGTAGTAGTGGTAGTAGTAGCAGTTTGTGCAAACGTTTGCATAAATTTGTATAATATATCCATTTATAACAAACATCAGTACTCACCCACATTATACCCAAAGTATAACAGTATCACAAGTACAATAAAAAATATCACAGTCATAGAAACGTCTGTACTCAATCACTTACATTCAGATTTACTTACATTCCAGCATTAAGTACAAAAGATGCATTCAAATCATTCAAACATGAGTGTAACTATGCTTTTGAGTTGGAAAATGCCATTGAAACTGAACTGTTTGAATCTCATCATTCCCCATAATACTGTCTTTCTTTTACTGGGTCATTCTACAGTGTTCTCAGTAATACAATAATCAGCCCAGGAGACAGTCTGTAATTTAAGAATTACACATAAACCACCAATGTTAAAGGAGAAATACCTGGAAAACACTTATTGCAGAATCTTAGTCTCTCACCTCTAAATAACTCAGTCCTGGGAAATAATGGTTACTTGTTAAAAAAAAAACAAACCCCACACATTATAAATGAGAAAAAGAGATTCCATTTATTTATTTGCTAAACTAAAACAGATCTAGGGAGAATATTGTCAAATAACTGGCCTCCCAGCTGTGAGCTTGCCAGGATGCCTTCACTTCTGCGAGCAGGAGGCAGGACCATTTTTAGTGCCACATTAAGACACTGTTGCTCAAGGCTAAGCCAAGAGCACCACCGCAAACCTGCTCACATCCGACAATCCACCTGCCTACCCAGAAGCCATCCCTATTCACAGTGCAAGAGCCCAGCAGCAGCTTTTCTTTTGGGAATGGATTTAAAATCATTATGGTGTTTGTAGAGAGCGCCCAGTAGAGACTGCCAGAAACAGAGCCCTCAGGTACAGCATCATGTGGGAGACATTTCTACAGCCCTGAAGCTCGAAATGATATTAATAAAACTGTAGGGGAGGGACTGATAGAGTTCATAATTCAAATGACTCAACAGGTAGTTCACCTGTTTTTTGAGAGTCATTTTACTGTTTTGGAACAAAAATACGTTGTTTTAAAAAATCAATTAATACATTCTCCTTTTGCCTTTTAAGCTGAAGTGGACCAGTTGCACCTTCCTACTACAGTATAATCAGGGACAATAACTCACGGCTGATAATCAGTGTAACTCTTACAGGTATTTACAGAAAGGACAAGTATGAAAATAACAAGTATAAATGACTGATTGGTTGCAGTATAGCAAAACAAAAAATGATGGCATCCTATGACCACGATGCCGACTGTATGAAAGCAGTGATGCAGTGAGAGGCCCACACGCTCAGGCTAGGACGAGTTACCGATGTCCAACAATCCTTTCCATACAAGGCTGGTGTCCCATGACCTCGTTATTCTTAAACCAGAGCGCTTATTATCATGATGAGAGAGGAGAGAGGCACCCTGGTTGCAGTTTTGACGCCTACAGTCACAGACGACTCACTGAGTGTTATTCGTTTAAAAAAAAACATGAGCATGAGAGACAAAGGTGTGACTGCAGAGATCTACCAGCCAGAGAAGGACTGCAGATACTAGTGTCTGGGAAAAAAAGCTATCTTTTATTACCTTTCTTACAATTTGATAGCGACAACTAATGCTAGCGACAACTAACCAATGCACAGCTATGAATCAAGAAGCTGTGCATAAGCTTTTTTATTTATTTTAGCTTGAGCACTACTCTGAGTTTTATGTGTTTACCTCCTGCCAGCATGTGAAAAGCAGCAAGGTTTTTCACACGGGCAGAACAGCATCATCTTTATCTTGGAGTGGAGTAAATTCCTCAAGAGGGCAAATAGGTGAGGACATCAGCAGCAAGAACTATTACTGTTGAATCAAGTTGGGAAATGAGACATAACACCTGCTCATTACTTGCTACCTAGCTTGCACATCAACTGTGCAGCCTCCTGCTACAAATGCATTCATAACTCTTTTTTTTTTTCCACAGGCAGTTAAATCTGTGAGAATAAATCTATTCTCATGCATCATGGGTCTAGTTGGTCTTCCTAATGTAACAAAAATCAAGAGGCAGGGATTAGATATTAAAGAGTTCTCTTTTTTGACATTATTGTTGAACAAAAGGAAAAAAAAATACCACTGGATCTGCCACAGGTGCAAAAACTCACCCTTCACCCTTTAATTTCTTTTTAACTAAATATGTGTGATTATGACAGATTGCACTTGAGCTCTGGCTCCCTTGAGTATATTCTCTATGGCACCAAAGTGTTTTTGTTATAACTTTCATCAAAATATTCCGGTCTAGGTGTCACAAGCAACTATTATCATCAAAGCACCAGCAGGAGCTTCAGAGGCAAGTCACTTGTTACGTTTTTCAAAGGAAGCTGTCCAAGAAACGGAGTTGTTTATAAGGTGGAAACAGACACCACTTTGTCCTTTGCAAAGGATTTCACAGATTATCTGATATCACGGCAGCGTTTGTATGTTTTCACAAAGACCAACAGGCCAGATGATGACCAGATGTGACCCACAAAAGGTGTATGTATTGCTTTTTAGTGGTAAAAAATGGAGTGTTGATATTTCCAGAAATCTCACGAAGTTCCAGGATTTTAAATTCCTAGTTACACTTTGTTTTTTTTTTAGCATTAAATAATCATCAAATAATCAAAATGAGAACTCTACCAAGCCACAAAGGGCAGTTTTAAAGCACCTGCCACTCTGATCAAATGATCCACATCAACAAAGTGATGCACAGCAGTTCTTGTAGGTTTTCCTTTAACTATCAAAGAGAAGTAGTGACCTACACAGCTGAGAAAAAAGGTCACGTAAAAGTCCTGAAATGGCTACTCGAGGCTGGCTCCAATCCCCACAAACTCTTCTGTACTTTAAATTGTATTAAATGGTTGGATCAGTTTTACACTTTTGAACTGTGAAAATGTCTTCCTTCTTTTGATGATCAGAAGAGACTGGCTTTGTAGTTCATAACATCAAAAATACATTTCAATTATTTGATTTCTACTATCCATATCAGCCAAAGATTCAGGCAGCTAGCTGATCTAGCTAAGTGAAGTCACAGTGGCTACATCTATCGTTTATATACAGTCTGTGATGAAAGATTGTAAAAGACATTTAAGGTAGTATCAGAAAACTTTAGTTGGGTTTTGATCCAAACCTAGACATAAAAATATGACACTTTGAGAAAAAAAAAAAGCAAAATAATGCCACAGGGACTGGCTTTAAGAGAGTGCACAGGCACATGTAGCACGGTGCCTGGCTTCCTGTTTGCTGACACTAATCCAAAGGCAGCGGGGATTTTTTCTGCCTCTTGCTGCTTCTTGCCTCACACCCCTGCAGGGCTCTTACATCCACACTGGCTTTCACATTCGCGCGCGCACACACACACACACACGCACATAAACATACACAAATGAACACAGATATAAATATTCAGGCCAGGATCGACGGTACGTGCAACACAATGTACGCCGGAGACATAATACACACTGTGCTCATTTCGACCCTGTCACTGAGCTCTCTGTCAGCACTTTGCATTAGAAAAAAAAAACAAAAAAACTTGCACATCTGCTTATCTGATGGTGTTCATTTAGGCAGACTTGTCCATGAATGTGCTCCATGAAGCCCAAACTCCCAACATTTTTTGTTGGGTTTTTTTGTTTTGTTTTTTGTGGTTCTCATTAGATGTGTTGGCTGCTGCATGAAAAGCCAAGCTTCAGGTGTTTTGTGTTTATTTGTGTCTTGGTCTGAGAGTGTGAGGTGCTGTTTGGAAAGCACATGTGTAACACAACGAGTCACATTACACCATGACAGACTGTCACGGTGAATTAAAGCTAGAACGGAAATGGGGGCAGTGGTCAGGAAATATCATTAATGCCACAACACTCTGCTTCACTCTAAACAAGACCTGCATTTGACAGAACTGCCAGAATACTTTTACTGAATACAGGTGAACAAAATCTTCCCTGTTTTGGTTTTTTTTTTCTGAATGAGCAGTCACTAATTGTCCAAAAGTACTGACCTGTGTTTAAATGACAAAACCAATGTACAGTACAAAAAGCATGAAGATGGCAGAAGCAGCTGAAATCTGGGTTAGCTCCAATTACTTCCAAGCCAGCAGCCAATTAATCTATAAGTTTAGATGGTTCTGCCTACTGTGACACTGACGTATAGTGACAGGTCCTCTTATCTAATCTTTTAGCCCGACGACTTACTGACAGAACGAAGGGTTTACAGTCCAAAATGTCAAAATTAGAGCCATCTTCCTTTCTTAGAAACACAATTTGACACAAATACAACTGAGATAGAGCGTCTGCATAGGACCCTATCTTTAATATGATAACAAGTTTACATGTTAATATGATAAAGTGTCTCAGTAACTGTGTACATCAGTTCCAATCGGGGCTGTACTGTATGGGAGTGTTTAATGGATTTATTTTTAATGTATTTTTAGGTATGCAGCATGTCGTTAGGGGATGGCAGTGTTGGCCTTTCTGCTACATTGATCCAGGCAGAAATGTCAATATTTACATACAAATACATAAAATTTTCTACATTCATTCTTGATTCTCTTGAGGAAAAATTCTGATCACTTTTATTTTCCATGCCCAAGCCTTTATCAGGCTTGGTTCTGTACTTATGGGCACATTTTTGCATCTAAGCATGCTAAGTAAAGACGGTGAAGATCCTCAACACGGTGCATGATGTTCGCATTTATAGCTCAAAGCCCTGCTATGGCAAGGTACAACCTCACAGAGCCGCTAGCATGGCTTTAGATGCCAAGTCTTGTTAACAGTGTAATGCTATACACGGTGGCTCCCAAGCTTTTTAATTTACTAGACATGCCCCCACTTCCCTGTCAGATAAACTCAATAATGATTGAGCTTGATGTTATGTAACACTGTTAATTATATAAAAGTGGATGTTACAGTAATGTTCCTGTTAATGCCTGGTAAGTCAGCTTGGTAATGTTTTTTTGTTGTTGTTGTTGTTGACTGCCACATAAATTGAGAGAAGTTGGATGCTTCGTTCATTTGTCACTCTGTTCAGTAGATTCCCACAATATCCATCACAGCACATAGTGTTCAAGTGTCAAAGTGGACATAACAGTTAAATATTCTGAACTTGTATTTTTTTTTCTAATTCCAAGCTTTCTATGCAGCTTTTAAAGAAGCTTCAGACTATGTGGTCCTTTATGTCAAATTTCCTCTACTTTTTTAGAGCTTGAATGATTCCTAAAGCTTCTATGATACAAATGTGTGACTTTAACCTGTTATGTGTTGCCCGCATTTTTTGTTTTGTTACTTTTTTTAATTTCATGTATAGATTTTAACTGTGTTCATGGCACATTAAGCACAATTTCATAATTTGTGTGAACAAAAGCACAGAGCCGTTTACCCAAAATGAAAACTGTCATTATCGTCTCATCCCCGTCAGTCACATCGTACCACCTCCAAACCAGCCTCCTCTATCTAGTGCCCCCGCAGGCATTTCTCACATGTGCACTTCAACAGTGACTTAATGAAACGCCTACAATCACTTTTCAACAGCAGATGTAGATGCCTGCCAGTTGTGTTGCCAAGCATAAAAAATACCATGTTGTTTCCCTTGATGATAGAAGCTGCTGGCAATATATCCCCCAATTTACAACTAAATTACAAACTAGAACTCGTTTCGGAAAAATCGACCCACTACAATTTGTTCTGAATGTTTGATTAGAAACCTAAAAAATGGTATGGTGTTAGATTACGACTCGATTAGCATTAGCCATATATTGAAATTTCTCTTCATTCCAAAAACCCCCCCACAAAAAACATTTTGTGATATTTTCAGGGGTCCAGTCAAATCAATAGATCCCAGAAACACAAAGACAACGCCAGGACAGGAAAGAAAATAAATCATGGAGCACATCAAAATTTCAGTTTCTTAGGTACAGTGGACAATCACATATTAAAATTAAACAAAACTGAAAAACCGAGTACTGAAATGACATTTGAATAAAATGTCCTTAAACTGAGCCTAATGTTATTTTTAGGGGTGTGCCAAACAGTATAGCTCATTTGGTGGTCACTTGTATTAAGAACCATAGAGAAGTTATATTATGTTTTAATATTTTTATATTTAAAGCTCTAAAATAGTAAAATAACTTTTGCTCAGGAGTTGGAGGAGACCAAAAACGGAGCTAAAAGACTGTATTCGATTTACATTTCTCAGGCTGCCAGAAATACGAGTGAAAATGTTGCTCTGTTGTTACATGCGCAGATGTGTTCTAACAAGTTTGCCATAATATTTAAAAGGTGGTTATATGCCATTGCTGTGTTGCTGTCTGCTTACCCAAAGTGACCAAAAAAATGTCCTTATTATAGCTTTAAAACCTGTGATTTTTTTTTTCTACGAGGTTCAATAGTTAATTCTTTCTGGTCACAATCTGATTGGTGCTGAATTTATTTGTTGCTCTGACTAGACAGAGTCCCACAGGCTACGCAGTTTGCTAAATTAAACCCTGCTGGATGAAAATTGATCAGAAACTTTGAATGGAAACTTAATTGTATTTTCTCAGAGGTTGGTCAATACACCAGTTACATGCAATTAGTTTGAAAACTTTTTGCTGAACAGCCTGTTTATCTCCCAACTATCTCATTGGTGAGATTTATCAAGCAAGGCCAACAGCCTGAGTTCTACTACAGGGGAGAGGAAAATCTGTTTTACTTTTTTTGATAAAAATGTATATACAATTTTCACCCAGCAAAATTTTTTTTCTCTCAATTAGGTTACTGCAATATTTATCATCATTGTTGCTGCCAACTCCTCTGTTGGTCTGGCAAAGCTAGCTAGTAGACTATCATGTGCTTTCTTCCTTACACATGGAGGCGCCAGTCGCCTACCTGCATGGACTGCCAAATCAGCAACAAAGATGCAACCCCAGCCTTCTTCCTACCTACTGACACTGCCAAAGAGTCATCAAAGTACTGTAGATATCCATGTATGGTTTACTGTGGGAGTGGAAATCATGTTCGCCCACACTTGATTCCATTCATGGTAAATGCATGCTTTTAGAAATCAAAGAATCACAGTTCTGTCTTTATATATGCACAGTTTTAATTTTGTGATAACTTTAATAACTGTAGTTGTACCAACCTAGCATTGCTTAA
This sequence comes from Tylochromis polylepis, assembly GCA_015107715.1. Lineage (NCBI taxonomy): Eukaryota > Metazoa > Chordata > Actinopteri > Cichliformes > Cichlidae > Tylochromis > Tylochromis polylepis. The sequence goes on along the minus strand of VVHJ01039573.1, from coordinate 4,114 downwards.
TGATCATTAGTTAGCGATGAACCAAGTGTAAATTCTGAGCTTCCCTTTGACGTGATTTGATCATTTTGTCCTTGTTGCCCTCAGCCTCCCAGTTTTCTGGACATGAGGACAGGTGTGGGTTTGTGAAATCTGACTACTGTACATGTCTACTTTATAGTCTAGAAACAACAATGGCTCCACAGTACAGTGTTTCCCACTGGTTTGGTGGGCAGGTGGTCAGTAGTAGGAACGTCCTGTGCCGTCCCAAGACCATGGTAGGGGAAAACTATGCTTATTGGTGTAAAATCAGTGGAAACCAGAAGACACTGCAAATAGATTGCAACAGAAATTTTAAACCGTTGCCATGCCTTTGCCATTGTGGTTTTGCTCTGTCTGTTCTTTTACTGAGTCTTCCCATGGCTGGACCACAATACTGCACCCTGTCATGCTGCTGAATTAATTTGTCCGTCACGTCTCCCACAGCGTCCCCCCGTCTGCCCTAAGTGACGCCTTCCTCAGAAGTCTTTATTTGCTTTTTCTTTTTTAGGAGAAGAAAATCTTAATGAGCAATGTCAGTCTGAAGCCTGAAATTAAGTTAATAGTGAGTTTCTTTTTCTCCTACTTCATTTGCTTGGAATGTAAAATGAAACACAAAGTCTGACTTTTTCCTAAAATAAAAATCTTGAGAGGAAACAAGACAAAAATCAAAGTCCCTTTACAAGTCTTTCCCTCAAGAAGTGGCTGCATCCCAGATGGACCACTTTCCAATTGGCTGCTTTTCTACTTTTTTATGCATCAGACAGATTTATCCATTTCTAGCATTATTCTGGTGCAGAAAGGAGGGTATCTTTCCCATTTGATCTTTACTCATCCATACCAAAGAGCCTCTTTTTTGCTTTGGATGACATTTCAGTGCTTATAGTCTTGAGGTTAATGACCCTCTCTTTAATGGCACTGAGTTTGGCCTTGTCCAGTGCAGGTGGTAAAACAAAAATCAAAGACAGAGTGTGTGCATTTGATTTTGTTTTCTGAGCACTTTATGCTCACTGGCTTATTCTACTTTTGTGATTATGGTTTATGTTTATTGGCCTGTTTTTGTTGTTGAAATCTCATCCTTGATACGAGTGTTGATTACATTGCACACTGGAGTATGCTGTAGTGTCCTACAGTTCACTTATGTGCATGCTCTGTTGTAACACTGTTGTCAGTTTGCATGAACAAACTATTTAAGTTAAGCACTCCCCTACTTTAGTTTTTTTTTTTTTTAATAATCGCTCCAGTCTGAAAATACAAACAAAGAAGACCTGCTTGTGTATGTAACAGCAGGTTCATAGTTATAAACAGATACATTATAGTTATTACAAATCTGTGAAACTGCTCAGCGTTATGAGTTCAGTGATTCACACATTGGCCCCATTCACCTGTTTGGGTTGACTAAGCTTAATTCAACAGTCCACTTGGCAATTTGTAAAGATGAATAATGAAGCAGTAATCCACAGCAGGCCACAGTTCAGGAACAGTCAATCTGTTCTAGGGTGACATAGTTTTCACATATCAGCCTTGTCTCCTGTAAGTCACAGACCTGTGACAAATAAAAGGAAAAACCTAAGGCGCATGGGGATCTATTGCCTTTATGAGGATGTTTATTGCTACGTTTTAGAAAAATGGTGTTTCATCTCTCCAATTATATGAGAAGACTGAATCACTGTCAAAGTGCACTGAAGCTGGTGCCAAATGGTAGCTCTCAGGTATTAATTTGTCACCTAAAGAGACATCTAAAGAGTTTTTTCATGACTGAGTGTATTGTTATTTATTCCTTTAGCCTGAAACATGAAATTCCAAAAACGTATAATTTTTTGAAACTCAAATGTAATTTGTATCATTTTTGCTACATACAACATTTTGGGTTTTTCGGGGGCAAAAAATCAAACTGATGATTTAGAGTCTCGTAAACTCCCCAAAACATTTTGTAATTGTGGTTTGGGTTAAATATAACAACATATAGCAATAATATACAGTCTCAACTCAAAGTAGGGTATAGTAACACAAAAAAATTATTTTTTTGCTAGGTCATACCTTGCTGTACCATTTTTGCTGTTTCTCCTGAATTTTTAGACCATTTCTTCCCATAATATGACCCTTATACTTTGATATAAATAACTGTAATATATCTGTAAGTTTTGTATGTTTGTTTAATGTTACCCAAGTTGCCAGACTGACAGCATGCTAACACAAAGGTAGCAAAAGAAGCCACAAAAATGTTAAAGCTCAGTGAATGCTAACCCCAGCCCAGCAGCTAGACCCTGAACTTCAACAGGTAACAAAGTAGTGATAAGCAGTCAGCCTGCAGCCTCCATTTCTACCTGTTAATGGTTGTAAAGTAGAATCACTGTGGTGATCACTTTGAAGTCTCTTTAGGCTGGTTACTTTTTGTTGCCTGCTTTGTGTTGATAGCAGTAAAAGAAAGCTCGTATGTGTGTCCTCATTAGAATACAAATTTGTGTTGGTGTGTGCAACTGTTGCCTCAGATTTTTAGTGTTAATTTGTAATTATGTGACAATGCTTTTAAGGTCATATTACGTTACAAGAAAGTAATATAATGAGTAATGTACAGTGTTGGGCAAGTTACTTTGAAAAAGTAATTATTTATAGTTACTAGTTACTTCTTCAACAAAGTAACTGAGTTACAATATTATAAAAGTAAATAATTACCAGGAAAAGTAACTATTGCGTTACGTTACTTTATTGGTTGTTGTGCATAGGGTTGCGGCTGAAAAGCTGCAATCGAGTGTTGTAAGAACGAGCAACCGGAATGAAAGTGTTGAAAGAGTGAACTATGTGGTCAGGTCCGTCATTCCCATTACAGTGGTGCCGAAACCCAGGAGGTGGCATGGGGGAACCACAACCGGGCCAGCCCGTGGACCCGGTCGTGGTTCCTCCATGGTGTCCGAGCGTGCAGCTACGCGGAGGGAGCAGGCGGTAGTGTCTCGCCGCCAGGTGGAACAGCTGGAGGACCGGTCCGAGCGCCGGATAGTGATGTCTGATAGCTGATAGTGAGTCTGGCAGCTCGGGTCGGTTCTTTGCCGAGACCGCTGCCAGCCCCACCGGTGTCCCTCGACCACATGAGGGAGGCAACCCCCATGCCATTCCAGACGTCAGCGCACGGGAGGGACCCTCTCAGCTCGAGCTGGTGGTCAGCGCGTAGGAGGGGGCCGCCCTGTCCGAGTTGGAGGTCGCTGTGCCGTCCGGTCCAGCAGCATCCTTGCCAGAGGCCAGTGCGCCGTCTGGACCTGCCTTGTTTCCGCCAGTGATCATGCCTCGTCTGGTCCTGTGTGCCGGCCGCCTGCCAAGCCGCCTATGAGCCTTGGCTCACGTTCTCGACTGCAACCGCATCTGTCATGGTACTGGGTCAGTGACCCGGTGTTTTGTATTTGTTTAAATTATGTTCTTTGATTATGTGTTATGATTTATCTTGTTCCCCAGCCATGACTCATGTGTCACTTCTGTCCCTGTGCTCTGTGTTCCCTTGTTTAGTGTCAAGTCCGTGTCTCTGTCATGTGCTTCCTGTTTTACTTTGTAGTTTCATGTCTCTCGTCAGTGTGTTTAGTTTTGCTTCCCCTTGTCTTGTCATGTTTAATTACTCCCAGCTGTGCTCTCCTCCTGTGTCCCATTCCCTCGTTATCCCTTAGTGTATTTAAACCCTGTGTTTTCCTTGCCCTGTGTCGCGTCGTACCCTCTTCTTGCTGTGTGTTTTCTCTCTGTGCGCCCTGTGAGCGTCATTCCTTGTTTCCAGGTGTTCCAGTATTAGTTATTAGTTTCCAGTGTAGTTTAGGTTTTGGTTTCTTTTTGTAAGTGTTAATTTCTATGAAGAGTTTTCCGGCAATAAAAGCTGCGCCGTAAGTTTAACCTTCCGTCTGAGTGTTTTGCGTTTGGGTCCTATATCCTGCCTGCCACACAGCCGTATCATGACAGAACGACGCGACCACACAATGGACCCAGCAGCACTCAACCTGTCTGAGGAGCTCCGGGAGGATATCATTTGTTCCGTGAGCCAGTTATGTAATCTGTGGCTGGAGTCTCCTCAGGAGGAGTTTCGTCGCGCTGTAGCTAGCTGGCTACAGTGATTGGTTTCTGG
>VVHJ01039571.1:0-13291 GCA_015107715.1 Tylochromis polylepis | reverse complement strand
TTTGTATTTTTTTGTTTTTTTTTTGGGGGGGGGGGGGTGTTTTTTTTTTTTTTAACCGCGTATTAAATTTTACAATTTACCATTTATGTGTAAATGCTCATAAATTTCCATTTAAAAATGGATAATGTACTAGCAGAAAATTACCAGAACTTTTTTTAAAATTTAATGTATTTATTTTTTGTTGTTTGTTTGTTTGGGTTTTTTGGGGTGGGGGTGGGGATTTACAGCTTCTGATCTTTTTCTTGTAAATTAGGGTGCCATGTCCTTGGTTTGCGAATCAGATCAACCTAGCGGTGCATCGCTGTTTCAAAACACCATCACTTCATACGACAAAATGTTGACCTTGAAGCTTAATTAAAAGTAGTCCCCACTAAAAAAGAAAAGAAACAGGAAAAAAGGGGAACAGTGGGCTCCAACCATCTTTTATGTACAGTCTAGCTGTAGGTGGTGTCGGAAATTACCAAATACTGTATAAAACCACAAAAGGATTTACAAAAGAAGGACAATGTGGCAGTAGTAGGTAAAATACTAGATACTGGAGGATTGAGTAGTGTGATAAATTAGCTAGGAACTAAGAACTCTTTAGTCTTAAAATGGATTTCTGAACTACCTTAGTTTAGTAAAGCTATCTAAACGTATAGTGGATGAAGACTGCAATTTTCTACAGAAACTTCATAGATAAGCATTTTCTTCAAGTGCTTCATAGAACCTTTTAGTGGAGAGGAAAATAAAGGTCTTCCTGTGTCCCTGAGGCATTAAAGAAAAAGTAAACTCTAAAGTGGCCCCCGCTACTTCACTGAACGTTGAGAGACAGTGAGGTTGTGGGGTTAAGCGTCTCCCGATGACTCATTTCTTGTCAATAAGCTGTTCATCAGGGGAAAACAGGGAGGTTTTGTCAGATGGAGCAGCTCAGAAGCAGAAGGATGAAACAGCCTGAGCTTTATATAGAGGCCAAGGGGATGGATATTGACCTTTAGTGGAATCAAAAAGTGGATTCTTCCCATCTGACAGGACGTATTATATGATGTTGGAATGATTTTAATCCGTTACAGGAGGATGGGAGAATTTATCTGAGATAAATACAGAATGCCTCTGTCTTTTTGTCTCAGTGTCCACTTTCTATATTTATGTGTCTGTGGGGAACATCCTCCTTATTTTCCTCAGAACATGCCACTCTATACAAAACATTGCCCAAACAGGCAAAGAATAAAAGTGAAAATTAGGGGGAAAAAATATACATTAGTAGAAAAATAGAGCAAAGCAAGAGAGGGACGCATGATACTGAACAAGAAATGACTTTTACATTGACGTCATGTTTCCTTTTTGCTACTGACTGGATTACAGTAACCAGGGTTCAGAACAGAGCAAACCAATTTTATTGCAAAGATAAGGAGGTGTGAAAAAGAACAAACATAAGCTCAGAGGATTTAATATTTACTTTAATACTTAATGATAATTTGTCTCTAAGAGAGCCTGAGAAGCACAGAAATGTGTGAATGACTAAATGATTCAATTACAGCAGCACAAAAATGACAACGCTATATAATATAAAAAAGTGTGGATTCAGTAAAACTACAGTGGAGTCAAATACTTCAGAGTGGTGTTATACACTCTAGTGACTTACTTGATGCTTTGCATTTTGTGGGATGTTTAAATGGGTGAGAAGTGGCATTATGTGTAATACAACAGTTATTAACATTTTTAGACCTTCCACTATAAAGCAAACGAACATCTCCTCACAGTGCCCTGTAACAGCATGCGCAATATGCAGTGTTATTCCCATCTCACATTGTGCTATTGGAATACTTTTAGAAGCCAGCAAAGGTCAAACAATCCAGTATTTTGCAACGAGCAGAGAATTCATTTTTTTATTTCTTATTCTGTGGTGATAATCATTTTGTGACCTTTCAGTTTTATCTTGCAAGCAGACTTTAATCTTGCAATCCAAGGTACTCTGAGTCCTGAATTTGAAAGGAAAAAAGGACTATAACATCACATGGCTGGCATACACACATTTCTTTTTGTTTTTAGTCTTTTGCCGGGTGTAAAATACAAAACACTGAAATGGCCTTTATTGCAACCTCCTGGAGGTTTTGACATGAGTTAGAAGCATGGCTTTAACTCATGAACGAGTAAATTTGCAACTGAAAGTTACAAACAAGAACCATTTACACTGTAAAAAGTGACTACCAGATTTACAGTTTATTCCACAGGTTTTTAAATAATCATCCATCCATCCATCCTCTACCACTTATCCTTTTCAGGGTCGCGGGGGGGGGGCTGGAGCCTATCCCAGCTATCTCAGGGCGAGAGGCAGGGTACACCCTGGACAGGTCGCCAGTCTGTTGCAGGGCTAACACATAGAGACAGAAAACCATTCACACTCACATTCACACCTATGGGCAATTTAGAGTTCCCAATTAACCTATCCCCACTAACTGCATGTCTTTGGATTGTGGGAGGAAGCTGGAGTACCCAGAGTGAACCCACGCAAACACAGGGAGAACATGCAAACTCCACACAGAAAGACGCTGGCCTGGTCAGGACCTTCTTGCTGTGAGGCAACAGTGCCAACCACCATGCCACCGTGCTGAGTCATACATGTTTTTGTAATTTTACCTCTGTACATCTCCACCGTGGATTTTAAATCAAGCAAGATGTGATTAAATTGCAGACTTTAATTCAAAGGTCGGACAAAGGTATTGCACTAACTGTTTAGGAATTGCAGTTCCTTTTATACACAGTGTCACTGTTTTTTGTTTTTTTTGTCTTTTTATTCCATGAGAAATTAAGCTGATGTAAGATCTGTTTATTTCAAGTGTTGAAATGGCATTTGGTATCTTTTCACTGGAATTCTCAACATGAGAATTGTGTGGATGCTAGTGAAGGAGGCTTTTATGTTGAAAAGACAAACCTGTCAGAGAGACAGCCAATATATTAGGGGTGAACAAATCTTAAAAGAAGGAATGACACTGACCAGCTCAGCAACACCAAAAGGCCTGAAAGGCCACAGAAAACCCTTCACAACATCTTACTAAGTCAACAATAAAACTTCAGGAGGTAAGCTTACCAAAAAGTACAATGAAAGAGATTCTGTGCAAGAGCAAGAAGGCCAGATTAGACGTTGCCAGAAAATGTCTAAGAGGCCAAACGTATCGGGGCAAAGAAATGGGATGTTCTTTGAAAATCAGTCACCTGATTTTGACCCAACAGAGCATGCTTTTCAGTTACTAAATTCAAAGCTGGAGCCAAGAGACCCACAAAGAAGCAACAACTGAAAGTGACTGTAGTAAAAGGGCTGGCAGAGCATCTCAATAAGGGAAACGGCTTTCGGTGATGCCCATGAGTTCATGGGTTTGACTGCAAAGGATCATCCAAGAATTAAAAGTTAATTTCATTGACCAATAATTTGTGTCATAGTTTGCATCAACAACCATTTTATTTCTGACAAAAAAAAAGACAATAACTAAATAAAAACTACTGCACGAGGACAAAAACTGTGATGAAATGTAATGGCACTAAATAAATTATTCTACAGTGACACGAGCCAATCCAAACTAATTAAGTTGTTTAGAAAGGCGGGACAAGTTTGGAAGTGATCCAATATGAAATAATATCCTTGTGCAGTACGGTTAGAGGCACACATTAGATCTGGCCGTGGGGAAACAGTGCCACTTTCCTGTTTCTCATAAAAACATGACAAAACATCAATGCTTGGGAGGAAGTGAAGACATATGGACATATTTCGCATCAACTTTAGGTTCAGTCTACTATAATCTTATTATATATAGTCAACTAAAATAAAAAGAATTTAGATGTCTAAGTAATAATTAAAACTACATGACATTTTAGCCAAAACACTTAAATAAAAAAAATTAAAGTTTCTGTCAAAATTAATACTGCTTAAAAACAGCCCTCATTTTTAAAGTTATGTTTGTTAGTCCAGTTACTTTTGAGCCTGTGTAAATAAAAAACCATGAATGAAAGTGGCTCTAAGTCTTAAACAGTTACTGCAGTACTTTTGTGTTATTGTTATCATTATTATTATTATTATTATTATTATTATTGATTTACATTTAACTGAGTCAAGAGGCAAAATTATAAACTACGTGTTCTTCTCCAAACATTTATGGACCTAACTGATCTAAGTGCATCACATTATGGCTGTAATATTGGAATACTGAGATTACTTCACTGGTTAGATATTGGTTTTCATTTTGGGAATTTGAATATTTGTTAATTGCGGAAAAATATACAGTCTCAGCTTGGCTGCCTGCCTACCTATCCCACATTGATCACCACACTTCAGTTCACCCCACTGAATGAACGCAGCTCTGTTGTTACTTGATTGAGTGAACTAAAATCTTGCTCTCCAACCCCCGGGCACGCCTACCTCTCTCTCTGTGTCTGTGTTTTTGTTCCACTGTATCGCTCACTGATGCAGTTATAGCTGAAATCACAGCACAGCCCTTCAATTTAACTTGTGCACATGGTGATTTTGTCAGAGAACTTTGCAGTTATAAAATCCTTGAATGTTCGCTGTTGATTACTACAGATAAAAATTTATTTGTGACAGTCAGTCACATCCAAATGAAAAAGAAGCAGCATCTCAAAATCACAGTTCCTCCACAGTTTGATAAATCAAGGCTTGTTTTGTTTTTGTTATATGTACCTTGTATTCATGGAAGATTGGAAGAAGCATCCCAGAGTACAACAGCAATAATATTAAAAATGCAGTCAGCCATCCCGGAGCCGGATAAATGAGAAACTCCATGCAGGATGGCCATGACGTTACCTGTTAGGGCTTGTGCCATTTTCACAGCATGCCTCCTGCATGCTCACAGAAGTGTAATGTACTGTACTAAACGTACAGACTCAGACCCCGCAGTCTGCTAGGAGGGCGTTTTGCTGCCACCCTGTGAAAAGCAGCACATGATTAAAAGTGCACCATCTTAGTGAAACAGTGAATGGTTTGTTTACAGATGAGAAATATAATTATGTTTCATAATCACTATCATTATCAGTCAACACATTGTATTTTTTTTTCTACAGAAGTTTGTTTTTTCCCTTTTTTCTCTGTTCTCACTAGTCAGTTTGAATTCTGTGTGTCATCGCTGGCTTCTTGATCTGGCACATAAATAACAAAACAGTGTTTTCATTTCGTGTAAATGGGAAAATTGGGAATGTCTACTGTGCCAGCGGAATTGGTAAACTGCATTATGAAAAGGATTGATGATGACACAAGGTGATGCGTTTACCTATCGGTTTCTGTTTGAAAGCTTTTCTGTTTAATAGATTGAGTCTGTGTGCAGTTATGCATTTATTCTTTCATCTTTACTGTGTTGTTGCAGAAGTTCCTCTGTACTGCTTCATTTCTAGATTAAAACAACTCTGGGGGATCAAAGAGTCTCATTAGGAGGCAGATACAAATCCCACAAAAAGTGTCTGTATGTCAGGAAGCCACACATTGCACAACAAATCCAGAAGGATTTTCTAAGTGACTCAATGTGCACTGCCCTTTCCTGCAAGTAAATCACTTTTTTTTTTAAGTAACAGCCCTTGAGTGCTTCTACCATAAAGTAATCTAAACGCAGCCATTTCCACATATTGTACCGTTCACCGTGAATGTATGCTTCCCCTGAGCACACAAAGTATGTCCTGCCATTTGTTTTCTTTAAACCATGCAACATTACATTCACCTCTAACTCGTCCGTCTCCCACACCCATGCTGCTTTGGTCAAACAGCTAATCTTTCTTTTGCTCATCTTGACCTGGGAGCGATAAGGACAAGCTGACAAGATCAGCTTTATGTTACTCTCTGTTAACTGCTCTCGCTAACTTGCTGCTGTGTTCTCATCAGTCTGCCCCTTTTTTTCCACTCTGTTGCTCTTCTATCCCCTGTGCCTCTGTTTTGTAGGAAACTGATTTAAATCATGTTCACTGGCTGACCTCATGTCAAGATATGCAGGAGCAATGCTGAGTCGGTGTTGGATGGTGAGACGGGGAGAGAGCATGAGGGAATGAGGTGAACGTTAAATAGACTGAGGGCTAAGGTGCAACCAGAAGCATAGACTGTCCTGAAGCTCTTAGCATATTCGAGTACTATGGCACAGTCCTGCAACAATATAAATGACACAAAAACAAACTAACGAGCAGAAGGCGAGATCACTATACCATAGGAAAATGACTCACTCAGTGTGCCATAAACTGGCCGTGTGAAGCAGGCAGGAGAGGACCCAAACGCAAACTCACAGAGGCAAAAATAAACTCAAAACTCAGCTTTATTGCTGGACTTCAGAAAATACAAAAACTAACTAAACTTGGAATTTACATGAACCTAAACAGGCAAGTAGGTGGAACACACTGCGGGGAATGAGGGAGATCACAACACAGGACTGAGGGAGACGCTGACATAAATACACAGGAGGATAACGAGGGATGTGAGGACACACGGGGAACACAGCTGACACAAATTAACATGACGCCACAGGGGAAGCACAACTAGACACACCGAACATGGAAACATGAGACCATCACAATAAAACAGGAAATGGAGGAACATGATACAGGAGTGGAGAAGAGGCAGACAAGAGGGAACGAGGGAAGATGAGGGAGCATGAGAGGGAGGACACGAGAGAGACGTGAGACGAAAGGGCCACAAAAACATCACAACATGACACGGGGACTGGGAGGACAGAACGCTCAGAGAAGCAAGAAGGTCTAGGGAGATAGATGAACATAATAGACGGGGAACCACAGAATGACACACACAAGGAGGGGAACATGGGCACAGAAGAGGGAAATAAGGCACAAGGACTAACACACATAAACGCATACACACAGCAGGGGACACAGAGGGCAAAGACACAAGGGGAGCCTAAATGTACAAAAGCAAACATGGAATAAACTCAGGATTACCCAATGAACCTAAAATAATAAACCATAATACAAAATGTCACCAAAATACAGAAACTCAAAAACACTGGGTCAAAAGGACCCAGAACCATGACACAGTGTGTATAATCAAACCAACAAACCAGTAATGAATTAATATGTAACAGGGATTTAATTATATGAACATGTGTGCTCTACAAGAGTCATGAGTCACCCTCTTTTCTTTACATTTTTACATTTCAAAACTTAAATCCTTTTTGTGTTGATTCCTTGCCATTGTTGGCTCTTAAAGTGCCCGTTTTGCTCAGTTTTGTAAGCAGAAACAGTTGTGTTCAGCTTCAGTTCACACTGTTGAATTTGAAACCAGATTTAAGGATGGAAAATGCAATGAAAGGGTCACAGGAACTTATAAAACTGATCTAGCTAAAATCATTATAAAAAAATATAAAAAAAATATTGCTGTATTTTTAATTGAAGTATTTTTTCTGTGCTGCTCTCACTAACAGTTTGCATTCTGTATGTCATTGCTGGCTTCTTGATCTGGCACATAAATAACAAAACATAGCGTTTTCATGTAAATGGAAAAACTGGGAAGGCCTACTGTGCAAGAAGAATTGGTATTATGAAAAGGATTGACGATGATACAAGGAAAAAAAGATATTTTGTTGTGTTTACTGGATGATGTGTTTAAAAGATTGAGTCTGTGTGCAGTTATGTATTTATTCTTTTATCTCTTCTGTGTTGTTGCAGACGTTCCTCTGTACTGCTTCATTTCTAGATTAAAACAACTGGGAGATCAAAGAGTCTCATTTGGAGGCAGCTACAAATCCTACAAAAAGTGGCTACATGTCTCCATAATGATCTCGTCGTTTGGCCATTTTTATGCAGTATTTAGTATATTTTAACTGTAAAACCATAAAACTGTAAATGTGCCTTTTTAGTGTCAATTCATTGCCATTGTTGGCTTTTAAAGTGGCCATTTTGTTCATTTTTATAAGCAAAAGCTATTGTGTTCAGTTTGACTTCACATTGTTGAATAGGAAACAATGGTGGAAAAAGCAGTCAAATGGTCACAGGAACTCATAAAAACAATCTGGCAAAAAACTTTAAAAGCGCTTTCTTTTTTGGATGCAGCTCACACACACAGTTGGTATTAAAACACACATCGGGAGATACGGCTCTTACCTGACCTGCTCTCCTACCTCATTCTGAAAGAACATCGATTTTTACGATGGTCAGATAGAATAAGGCTAATAGGTAACACGGGATGCCCTTTGTGCGTGTGCGTGCGTGGTGTGTGTGTGTGTGTGTGTGTGTGTGTGTGTGTCCACATCTCTATTTTTTAGTGCCTTTGCTTTTGGTCAATTTTATTCATGCGGCTCATGCATGACTCACATTTACACACTCCCTGTCTCTCTTGTGGTGTGTGAAATCATAGTCAGTGGTTTGGTTTGATGTTTACAAGGCTGTACAACAGAAAGCTCCCTAGAGCATTAGAAGATCTTAAGAGGCCCTTTTCATCAGTGGTCTCCTTTGTTTCACTATCTTTCTCCATTTTACCATTTACATTTCTTTTTCCAGTCTTGTCTTCATTTTTTTCCTACTGTGCTTCTCTATTAAGTGTTTTTGCTTTGTTAAGTTCAAACTTTATTGGACCTTCACACAGTTTTGGTCTCATATGCGGACACATGCATTCAGAATAACCTTTGTGAACAGTTGGTAAGCAGCTCTGACAGTGAGATGGATGATGGATTTGGGGATTTTTGACAGGATAGGACAATGATATTGCTCTGTGCTCAAAAACACAGAAAAAAACCCAAAGTACCACTTTGTAATAAACAGGTTCGCTGCCAAATAATACCAGAATATTCAAGTTTGTTTTTTTCTTCCACTTTCAGTTTCAGAATTTCATCCTCTTCATTCAAAACCTCCACACACTTATTCGCCTTTGTTGTTAAGTAAAGGTCACACTGGTTTCTACATGCCATTCAACACTGGCAATGGATGTTTTTGGGCAGAAATGTTGGACAAAAAATTATTTCAGTAGTCCAATAAAATCTAGGCTGTAGATATTTTTTTTAATTAACAAAAGGTTTATAAATTGTAGCTAAAGCCTATTATAGATATACAGTATTAATAATGCACCATTAGGAAACATTTAGGTTGCCAAGCCTTTAAAAATTCATATGAATGAAATAGAGTCCAGGGGCATGTTGAGAAGGGGGGCATAGGGTGCCCCAGCCCTTGGCTCTGGCAACCTGGTGTTAGCATGTAGCAGAGTTTGTTTGCAAAGCTGCGGAGTCATGGAAGTGGCTGTAATCATGTTGTTTTTCTTTGTAAAAGATCTGTGAGGCACCAAAGCTGGAATCCATTCACAGTATTAAGTAAGAACTTATGCAATTATGCACATCTATACTTACATTTATGCTCATGCTAGTCTGCTGCAGGGTTAAAAACTTCCTGAATTTGTGATAGTTGAGGGATTGGAGGGTTTGTTAGATTAAGTGATCTTAAAGGTTAGAAGTGAGATCGACACAAATTTTGGGGCATTATTCAGCAATACAGCAATACATGGGCATTTACATTTGTGTACATTTCAACTACAATTGTACTATCTCCATCTCTCGTGTTGCCTCTAAATAAATTAAACACATAAACCTTAGAACCAGTTCTTTACTTGTTCCTCAACTTGTTTTTTCTTCTTCTCATACAACACAGACAAGAAATTTCTAGAATCTAAACTTTCATGCCACCCACAGTGGAGTAACTGTGAGACTACAAAAACCAGATTGTTGAGACAAAGAGCCCAATAAAATGGCAGCAGGCTTGGCAGAATGTGTTTTATGCTTTCTGTGTGTTTCTCATTTGAGACCAAGAATATGGGGATGCAGACATTGTTTTGTGCCGTTGCTTCTTTATATCTGCATTTTTTAATAATGCACGATTAAAGAACAGCAGAGTCTCTGCCATCTGCATGAGCCCCTCGTGCTACAGTTAATCACAGACTTAGAGTGAATAAACTCATATGGCTGGCTTCATTCCTTTCATCATATATAACATTTTCTTTCCCTGCAAGGCTTCTCTCTTCTAGCGTGTTCTAGTGTAATCAAATGTGGCTTTTGGTGTCATTTATCTGACTACCCAGCACTTATTACAAGTACCTTCACATTAGCATTAGTTAGTTTTTGGCTGCCACAATGTGTAATACTTCTAAATACATTACATATATGGACAGAAAGGCAAAAACTGCATTTCAGGAGTCTTTCGTAAGCATTATAAAAAATCTAATCATGTTCACCCAAATTGTCATTTTTTTCCTGCTGTTGTTTTATTTGATTTGATTTCTGCTCATTTTCCTCTTCAGTGGGTCCATAAACGCTCTAATGCATTTCTGTGATTACTTAATGCACACTGAACTGCTTAAGTGTGAAATGTGCTGCACATATTGCCTTGGCCTTTAACTGCAAAGTTAACACTTTTGATTGATGCTCTTTCAGCAACTCAGACCACTTCAGAGAGTATAGCCAAAAGGTCTGCTAATGCATACAAGGCTAAGTACTTCTACAACCATGTTTTTTTTTCTCACACAAAACATTTACAGTGTTTCTATGTAGCAGCTGTAGGGCGATGCAGTGAAGTCATTCTTTTACTAGATTTACTAGGATTAAGTAGTAGTAAGGTGGACCTTGAGCAACTTCCTGAATCTATAGTAGCTGCAGAGGTGTTATTATATACCTGACCTTGTGCTCTGGCTGGCAAGACTCACACTGACTGAAACGTAACAACAATACAGTCTTATATCATTATTTTTTTCTGTGCATCCTGCCAGAACATTGAGTACGCTGACATTTTCTTCAGTCACTGAAAGGTGGGCCGGGTTGCTTTTGAACTTTAAAGTGCTTATCTAGAACCTCCTGCTCAGCAATACCTGCCCCAGAATCTCAATTCCTTTCACCCAGACCACACATATATTATGTGTCAACTGTATCAGGCCAAAGCTCATATGCCATTCAGTATTCTGAATCAGCTCGTTTTTAAAAGATTTATTTTTGTCTCTCATCTTTCTAACCTTTGTACCACAGCAAAAGTGAACATTATGTCTCAATAACAGATCTGCCCTCCAACATCCTTTTATGTCCAGTTGCAACCACCTGCCATGAATGCTGGTATTAAAGTACCAAAATCACGCACAGTTGCTTCAGTTTTATTGGTTAATGAAAAGAGGCCTGTCTGCCCGACATTTGCCAGGACATTAAAATATAAGGTAGCATTTATACGTTACCTTAAATTTTAATGTCCTCATAAGTGTAGGGTAGGGTCTAAACATTGGAAGCATTCAGATATTGTAAGCAAACACATGAACAGCTTGTTTTCTTTAATACAGAAAAAAGGCTTTTTGAAACTTTTACTTTGATTTAGTTAGAAGCCCAGCTTCTAATCAGCAGGCTGATATTATTGGCTGATATTAGCCATGTGACGATCTATTGATGTCGGCATTTATAACAGCTCCTAAATGTACATTTAAAAAGTATCATATGGTTTTTACACTAGCACCTATTCCACTCGACTCAACGACCTCGCCTCAATGTGGGTGGGGTCGTCATATAACAACGACAGAAACACAACACAATAATGGCGATGGTATACCTGCTGCTAGTCATGGTTAGTCATACATCAAATCAAGACATCTCTTCTCCCCAACCTAGATCCATTTCAGTTCGCATACCAGTCAAACCGCTCGACCGATAATGCAATTTCAACTGCCCTTCACTCAGCCCTCACACATCTGGACACTAGAGACTCATACATTAGAATGCTGTTCATAGACTTCAGTTCAGCATTCAACACGATCATTCCCCAGCAACTCATTCACAAACTGGATCTGCTGGGGATCAGCACCTCGCTGTGTAACTGGCTGCTGGATTTCCTGACAGGAAGACAGCAGACAGTACGGGTCGGCAACAGCACCTCCAGCACAAGAACACTGAATACGGGGACTCCCCAATGATGTGTGTTGAGCCCCCTTCTCTTCACTCTGCTGACCCATGACTGCACACCATCACACAGCTCCAAACTTTTCATCAAGCTTGCTGACAACTGCACAACTGTGGTAGGTCACATCAGCAACAACGATGAGACCTACTACAGGAGTGAAGTTAAACATCTGGCTGAGTGGTGCAGCAACAACAACCTGTCCCTGAATGTGGAGAAGAGTAAGGAGATCGTCATAGACTTCAGGAGAACTCACACCCTGCACACCCGACTAACCATCAATGGTGCTGCTGTGGAGAGGGTAAGCAGCACCAAGTTCCTGGGTGTGCACATCTCAGAAGATCGCTCCCGGTCAAAAAACACAGCATCACTGGTCAGTAAAGCCCAACAGCGACTCTACTTCCTCTGCAAACTGAGGAGAGCAAGAGCCTCAACCCCCATTATGAGCACCTTCTACAGAGGCACAATTAGAAACAATTAGAAAAACAAAGAGGATGGATTTAGCTGCAATTTAAACTCACGATACACAAGGTAAAAAATAACCTTCAGAAAGTTTCCATAATAAAATTGACAGAGCATATCTAAATTAATCGTGGTAAAGGGCTCTTACAGTGGATATTTCGACCTATCATAAAAGCATTTATATTTTTAAAAATGATTGCATTCCATATACATAGGCAACGTCCACGATCCTAATATTGTGCTGACTGGCTCATTGTCAGAGCTTACTGAGCAAACAGCTGGACTTGAGCCACTGTTAATGATATTTGTTTCATAACAGAACAATGAGGCGGGGCGGGGAAAGAGGATTCCCCACACTGTCATCTACAGCAGGTTTACACAAAATACAGGAAAATTACAAGTGAAATTACAAAAATTTCCCCTCCAAAAACTGAATTTTACAGCAATTATTCAATATTTCAGGCTTTAAGGGGTTAATTTATGTACATTACATAACATTTAAATTATTTCACACCTGCCTTGGTTTAGTCAGAGAAGGAAAAGTTTAGATGTTAGCAAACGCATTAAAGTTTGCTGTCTTCCATTTAAACATCATACAGTTTTTAAAAAAAAAATGCTGACAAATAGTGTTTACATTTCTGTTAAGAGAAAGAAAGCAATTTTTCATTTGTTGTTAGTTAGACTGCACAAATAGTTGCTCAGAAGCACAAAGCTTTTTTTGATCCTAAATATACAAATAAGACTCAGTAGAGATAAAACTGAAGATGGTCTCAACATCTTTAGGATACTTGAATATTTTCAGGTGTCTGGAGTGATGATTAAACTCTGTGTCTTCTGTTTTCCTTCCAGGACTGGCTGAGTAAGTTTGGGTACCTCCCACCACCTGATCCTGTGACTGGCCAGCTTCAGACCAAGGAGGCCCTGACCAAGGCCATCAAAGCCA
>VVHJ01039562.1:1877-17487 GCA_015107715.1 Tylochromis polylepis | reverse complement strand
CTTTTATTGTTTTGCTTATTTACCTCATACCTCACTGTGTTGTCCGCCGTTAGCAAACACAGGAAGTGTTTGTCAGGTGAGAAGAGTCCAGAGTCACATGTTTACGTCAGCTGGTCTGGAATAAAAACACAGTAAGTCTGTTTAACGGGACAGGTAGATTTTAATGTTTCTCTTTGCAGTTCAGAAATGAGCACCGTATTTGTCAGAGAGGGCTAGATCAGCTCTCGGTCACATTAATCCAGTCAGCAGATACAACGGTGATGACCCGTTAGCTACCTATTTTGTATCCGCATAGCTTAGCCAACTTGGTTTCGCTTCACTTGCCATTTTACCACCTCATCATTCGTGTCTCATAGAATGGTGTACAAAACCCGCTAGTGCTACGTCTAAAACGGTAGTTCCCTCTTTAAAAAAAGAAGTATATTAACTGTTACATCTAAGTCCCTGTGCCTAATTTGCATGGAAATATTCAGGTATATGGTCTAGAGGAGTGGTCGTGCAACAACAAGGGTGAGTCCAAATTTGCACTGCAAATTGCACACTTGTGGAAACCTCCGTGTGTGCTGAAGTTTTCATGGCCTTTTTTCAGTTTCTCACTCAGCATGAAACAATTTAATTGTTGTTTATGGCTTTCTTCACACAATTAAGTGATCTTTTCACCTCTGCACAAATGTTATCAACCATACTCTACCTAACTGTTATTTTAATACTAATAAATAATAAAAAGTAAACATAATTTATTGTCTTTTTGCAGATCTGATTATAATATTTGGTCGGCACACACTTCCAAGGCATGAAAATGTCAGATGATATTTTCTATGATAGGTAAATTTAGCTTAAACAGTACTTTAAATGCGTTAATCAGTGAGTGAACCGTTGTACAGTAAAGTTCAATTACCTTAATTAATTTACTGCACGAACGTGTGGCTATTTAGGTTTTCTGATAAGTGTATAAGCAGACACCAGAAGGCACAGAACTGAGCATTATCCTTTACTGTGTCAATTTATGCTGTAACTTTGTTTCATGAGCCTCACATTTCTTGATATTTTCTTACTGTTTTGTTCTGAAAGCCTGGTGTTAAAGCCTTGACCAGCTGCAGCTATGGATCTGAGAAATTATGATGTGAAACAAGCTTTAAGTCTCATGACTTAATGTGCATGACGGGAGCTGCAAATACAGCAGCAGTCAGCAGATATGCAGGAAGGCGTGGTCTTTGTCCTCTCATAAGATTACACAAACCCAGAGGTGTACTCACACCAGTCTGCTTGTTTAACCCTCAGCTCCCATCGCTGGCAAAAATGGCTCATCTCACAGAACTTTTCAAGTATGTGGACGACCACCAGGACCTGTATGTGCAGGTAAGATCACTCAGGAAAAACAATATAGTGCAGCGGTTTAATCATTGTTTTTTGTATGATTGTCACTTGATTTAATGGCCTGTTGAGCTAACTGAGAACTGGACAGCAATGCACCTCATTCACTTAAGCTGGCACTATAGTAGGTACCAACTGTAAAACCAGTTTTCCTGATAAGATTCAGTGATATTATAATTGCTGCGTTAGTCAAATTTTGTAGAAAGTCTGATGTCCTAAGAATCACTCACTGTGGCTCTTTTTTGAGCATGAACAAAGTGCCTAAAACGCCCATTTTAATTTCTTTAAATCACTTTTTTATTATTGTCCTCAGCGCCTCGCTGAGTGGGTGGGTGTCCAGAGTGTGTCTGCTTGGCCTGAGAAGCGCGGGGAGATCAAAAAAATGATGGAGATGGCAGCCAAGGACATCGAGAGGCTGGGAGGGACTGTGGAGTTGGTGGACGTCGGCAAGCAGCAGGTCTTGCACTGGTTACATTTCTTAATGCATTAATGATTTGTACATTGTATTATCTTTTTTACTTAAGTTTCATCATGATTCATGCAGCTCCCCTCAGGAGAGGAGATCCCCCTGCCTCCTATCATCCTGGGACAGTTAGGATCAGACCCAGCCAAGAAGACAGTGTGTATTTATGGGCACCTTGATGTTCAGCCAGCCAACATCGATGACGGCTGGGATACAGAACCTTTCACTCTGGTGGAGAAAGACGGTAAGAGGAGAATACTTTTGGGCTGCGTCCTGTACAAAAACAACCCTGCAGCTGTTTCTGTATGAGCTGGAAAGTTATACGAGTAACTGAAATCAGCTGGAACGCACTTTGGGCTTGTAAAACTAGATGAGAATTTAAACTTCAAGGCTACTGTATCCAGCTGTTTGTAAGTTACACCAGCCAGTCTTTGGTTTAGCAAACTTATAATATCAAATATGACTAAAAAATGAGTTACAGTACTGTCCTGTGGATAGGCCAGATGACAAAACTAAAAGAAGAAGAAGACGACAAAGTAAATGAGAATGAGAATGCTACATGGTAGTATAACTAAGAGAAGGCATGCCATCAACAAGCTAAAATATGTAGACTACGAATGTTTCTGACATGCAAAAGCGAGCAACACAAAACAAGTCACAGGGACGTCTTGAGAGTTTGAAAAAAGAAGGCAGTTGGCCTTCTTTAAGTTTGCAAAGATGTTTCACCTCTCATCCAAGAGACTTCTTCAGTTCTAAAAACAAATGGTGGCGTGTCCCAGGTATTTAACCCTTAGTCGGGGTTGTTCCCTTTCGAGATGGCCCTGAGACTCGTTGATCATGTCATCACCTGAGCCAAGGTTAAAAAAAGGCATGAGTCATTACAATCACTGGAGGTTAGTAGTGAAACCACTGTGAGACCTTGCCTCTGCTCACCAACCATCATTACAACATGGTGGATTAGAACACCAGCTGTCGGCCACCTCCAATGCAGGCTTGAGACCCATTCCAGGCACTTCAACCCCCATTCACACCTGGCCTTAGGTGATCTCAACAGGCCACATCGTGGTGTATGGCAAGGTTGGTGGAAGGACAGGGGTCATCTCACTGCAACATGAATAACATCAAACTCTCTCTTTGGTTATTAGATTGGTTAAATTATATTTAAATGTTCTTCAAGCTTTAATCAGCTTTCTGCTTGCAGTAACACCCAGCAGCATGTTTCTAAAGTCCAGCCCACTTACCTCATCTTTTGTTAGAGCTGCAGTCTTATCGCCAATCTTCTCAGGCCAAATTCAACCCGTAAAGTTATTATTAGAAGCTTTTGGAACAGGCTCAAAAGGCTCAAAGGCAAAAATGCTCAAGTGAGGTGTTCTTTAGATGTTCTTGATGTTGTAATATTACGCCACATATTTGCATTTAAACAGACATGGATGGATGTTAAAAGAGCTTTTTGCTTCCTTAAAGTTCTGGTTTATTCAGCACATGTGATCTTGTGTGTTTTGAGTCAGCTGACACAAAATGCCACATCCTCTTTTCCCCCTGTCTCATTCCTGCCTGCTCAGCTGTGTTAGTGCTGCTTATGTCATATTTTACCAAAACCTGCTGTAGACTTTTTTTTTTTTTTATCATGAACAAGGGTTTCATATTGTTACACTTAACCTTAGTCATGATTTCGACAAGCTTAAAATCGGGGCCTGTGGTGTGCTGACTATGTAATAACAATAACCTTAGAGGCTTCTCATCAGAACCTTGATACTGAAATAAAGTTTTCTTTTTGTAGGTAAACTCTATGGAAGAGGATCTACTGATGACAAGGGTCCAGTGTTGGCCTGGTTTAACTGCATTGAAGCGTATCAGAAGATCGGAAAGGTACAGTTACTGCCAGATTTAAGTTGGCCAACAAAAGGTGTTTCAAGTTCAGAGAGTTTAAAGATGATGAAAAATTTTAGTGTGTCCTAAAAAAAAAACAGTTTGAACAGTGACTTGAAACACTTGAAATTACTGACAGGAGTATATTGAGGTGTGATGGTTTATTTCAGAATCTGGAAATGTACACTGCTACTTAGAATCTTATCAAGGTTTTTCTTTTGTTTTTGTACAGTGATGATAAAGCAGAATAGCTACTATACAGCATTGTATTCTATGCGGGTCATTCGTATCATTTTAAAAATATTATTTTAGCCAGATCTGTTGAATGTAGTTATGAGGCTGTTTTTCCTCACTTGGTGCTTTCTGCTATGGCCTTCTGGATCTTCAGATGAAATTAGAGTAAGTCCTTAGCAGGAATTTCATTAATTGATGTTTAGTAGGAAAAAGTAAACCTCAGCTGGTGAATGTACAGTGTTAGTTTTTATCTGCATGATAATTGTCACACATAAGACCGTCAATTATATCCTTAGTCTGGACTCATCATCAGCTTTGTTATTAAAGCTCATTGTGAGAAATGTAAAACATGGATAATAATATTAAATATTTCTAAAGGTTGTATTTGATTTATTAATGTGCATAATTAGAAATAAGTTGATAAAAATGAAGCCTGACAACATGGAACAGCCAAGTACACGGCTGCATTTCCAAACTGATTAAGTGTCATTCTTAGAAATGGATTATCTCCGTGTTAAAGTACACCACTGATTTGCAGATCGTTTGTTGATCACTACAGAGCTGTCAGCAGTAAATGTCCTGGTCAAAGGTCCAGGGGTAGGATTGTCTTAGACAGGAATCACTTAATGTTTAAACTGAAACACATCACCTTTGCTTTTTCCTGAATTGTACTGGACTGGACTTTAAAGTGTTAAAGGAAAGTTCACGCATAGCAAAGGCCGGAGATTAAAGAGCAACAGTCAGCATGTGCAGGGAGTCCAAATTAAAAATGTGAGATTATTTAAACTATTTTATCTCTAGAAAGTGAGAAAAACAGATTCACAATGAGCCTGAATTTAAACTTGAACCGGTGACCAAATTTTATTCTGCTGATTTGTTTTTTTTTTTTCTTATGTATCTGTCTTCTTGTTGCAGGACCTTCCCATCAACATCAAATTTTGCTTTGAGGGGATGGAGGAATCTGGATCTGAGGGTCTGGATGATCTTGTGTTTTCTAGAAAGGACACTTTCTTTAAAGATGTGGACTATGTCTGCATCTCTGACAATTACTGGCTGGGCAAGAACAAACCCTGCATCACCTACGGTCTGAGAGGAATCTGCTATTTCTTCATTGAGGTAGAGTCCTATTGGATTGCTGTTGGGGGGAGTGGGGGCTGCACACAAGCCTAATCCAACTTTAATGCAGTGTTTCATTATAAGAGGGGCATACTTGAGCTTTTCGTGTTTTCAAAATAATGTTTTACGTTCCAACTTAAAGGTGGAGTGTGGTGGAAAGGACTTACACTCAGGGGTGTTTGGTGGCTCTGTTCATGAGGCCATGACTGACCTCATCGCACTAATGGGCAAGTGAAGCTCATAATTGGGATTTTTAGTCTCACCAACCTTATTTTACAGCAGTTTAGAGTTTTAATCTTGTGTTTGTGACTTCCTGCACAGGCTCCCTGGTTGACAAAAGGGGTAAGATTTTGGTTCCTGGGATCTACGACAGTGTGGCGCCTCTGACAGCAGAGGAGCAAAAGCTGTACGAGAAGATCGACTTCGACTTGGATGAGTTCTGTAAAGATGTGGGGGTTGGCCGGCTGCTGCATGACACAAAGGCAAAGAAATGATTTATGTTGTTCGCATCACTCATTGGTGGAAATGTGCTGTATAATTTTGGGTCATTTACACTTTTTTGAAACTAGTGTTCTTTATTTCTTCCACTGTAGGAGCAAATCCTCATGCACCGTTGGAGATACCCTTCTCTTTCCCTTCATGGGATTGAGGGAGCTTTCTCCGAAGCAGGAGCCAAGACGGTTATTCCTCGCAAGGTCATCGGCAAGTTTTCTATCCGCCTTGTGCCTGACATGGACCCCAAAGTTGTGGAGAAGCAGGTAAACACTGTGATAGGTCACAATGATGGCATACAACACTCACCCAACTGATCTTTTTATAATCAGATAGTTACAATGTAGCAGAGGTCGCTCTGTATCTGAGCCACTTATTGGGAGTTTGTTGCTCAGATGATTTGGTCAGCCAGCCATTTTTTTTTTTAAAAGAAACTGCAATGTATGAAAATGAGAAATATTATGAATATATTATATTATGTAGTAAAAAACTGTGGAGTGATTTAATGTGAATGAAGGTAACTTTATTTTGACAGAAAACCAATGTCACAGGTCATAGCAGTTTAAAGTGTAAAACACTTGCATAAAATTAGGCAAACCAACCAGTCAAGTCAGTTTCTTTTGCCTTCCCTAATACAGTTCAACCTTTTGCACACATAGTGAGTTTATTAAAACTGACTCTGAATTAGCATGACAGAGAGATGTAGTTAAGTTTTAGTACCTAAATCTCGGCTTGGACTGACTGTGGGCCACTTGGAAGTAGCCACATGATCAGCTTCAGTTTGTTTCTGCATAAAAGCTCCAACAAGTCTATACAAGTTACTTTTCCCTCTTCAAGGTCATCGATCATCTGCAGAAGAAGTTTGCTGAACTGGGAACCCCCAATAAACTGAAACTGAACATGGGCCACGGGGCCAAGGCCTGGGTCTCAGACTTCAACCACCCACACTACATGGCAGGGAGAAAGGCCATGAAGACAGGTACAGGGACTTAATGATAAAAGCTCTTTGATGAAAGAGGCATTTCACTCAGTCTCACCCATTTCTGTTATTTTGCTACAAAGTCGAAATCAGTTGTGTGTTTATTGTATTACAAAAGTGTAAAACACTTTCTCTCACCATGGTACATGACTTTATTACAGTTTACATTGTGATGCTTATTCTTTAAGGGAAAAATATTTTGTCATGTTTCAGCACCTGCCCTCGGGCAGATGTTTCAGGACATTAAAAACAAGGACAAGCAAATTTCTTTTATCCAAAAGCCTTGTACATATGTTTAGAAGCTTATTTGTATTATATGCATATTTTTGTGAACATTTTTAAGCCTTTTTCAGATATTTTCACTGATAGGATTGTATCCAGTTTTGTTGTGACAACAAAGATATTATTAGTATTATTATTATCATTTTTTTATTTTAATTTTTTTAGACACTTACTATTACACATTTTGACTGCTTTTCCTGTTGTCTTATCCTCCTTGCTGTGCTGTAGTCTTCGGGGTCGACCCTGATCTGACTCGTGAGGGCGGCAGCATCCCGGTCACCCTGACCTTCCAGGAGGCCACAGGCCGTAATGTCATGCTGCTTCCTGTAGGGTCCTCTGATGATGGAGCTCACTCTCAGAATGAAAAGATCAACAGGTTGGTCACAGCACACACCGTTTCACTTCTTTTGAAATGTGTAACAAGTAGGAACTATTGATAAAACTGATGAAATATCGCGTTAATTCTGTGCTAAAGTTAATGACAGGTAAAGTGAGTTTTTAAATTACAAACTGTTATCATGGCTTTATTTCTCCATTTTCAGATCAAACTACATTCAGGGAGTCAAGCTGCTGGGAGCATACTTCCATGAGGTCTCTCTGCTGGAGTGATTTGACGGTGTCTCATAATGACAGGTGTAAAATATGCTCATCCTTCATATCAGACCATAAACTTTGTGGATTTACCTTTCACAATGAACGGTTTTATACACCCTGCTGATAATAAAACTGGTTTTCTTACTTCCTTTGAGTTGTCTTGTTTTTAATTCATGATCTAACATGATTTACTTTTGATGCAGTACCCTGCTTACCATCATAACCCACAATAATAAGGTATAATGTTGGTAAGTTTAATTTAGAAGCTGTCAAATGTGTTTGAGGCATCAGTGATAGCAGCATGATCAAAAGCTGGTACTGTCTGGAGATGGAGATGGTTGTGTCAGGAAATATCAAGCATATCAAAGAATGAGATTTCCATATCAGATTGTTTAGGTCCTGGGTTAACAACAACCACCTCCGGTGCTGTTGGCCAATAGGGTGTCCGTTGAAATTGTGCTACTGTAGGTCAAAAACAAGAGAGGACAGAGAAGAAAGGGGGAAGGCATGTTGGGAGGCAGAGAGAGAGAGCAGGAATGGAGCTGCCAGGCAGGAGGAAGTTAGACCTCAGATGAGGTTCATCGTACAATGTGACACTAAGGTCCACAAAAAAAAAGAATCTGCCTTGGACTCTAGTTGTTACACCTGTGGTCAGGATCTCATGGTAAAGTAGTGTTTTGTGTTCTTCTAGACACAGAGCAGGTGAGCCGTTTCAGGTTTACTGAAATAGTTTGTAATGAAGCAGCCCTCCTCTGGATAAATCCTGCCATGTATAGTACCTCTTTGAGAAATGATAGACGTCAAAATTTACTAAAGAATAAAAGTGCGGGTAACTAACCTACAGGAAAAACAATGAAAATAGAGAGAAGGAGAAGATGCGTGCAAGGAGAGCACTGTAAACATTATACAGGATCTTATGAAGATGATCAGACATATATTCTTTAATTCAGTCTGATATAGATAAATAATAAAAGTAAACTTGCCACTGTGGTGACATGAGTTGTGAAAAAAACAAGGCTCAGTTACTTAAACAAAGAGCACTTGATGTCTGCTTTGAAACATACACAGTAATTTATTATTATTATTTTTTGAAGCCTGGAGTCCTGACAATTGTAATAACTTCTGGCCAAAATGCACATCTTATAGGAATTTCATGTTTACACTGTAATGTATCCCATAAACAAGCACAGATCAAGGAGCTGAGTCCTTTTAAACTGTCCCTGTCTCTTTAATGAAGGCGGGTCAAAGCTAAACGGATGTGCCTGCTTGAGAAATGAGGTGACGGGTTTGAAGAAATTTGACGTCTTGCAAGACAGATTTACGTGTTTCGCAGCTATGTATTATAGGCGCTATAGTTTTATTGCTAAAGTTTATATTTCACCATTAATGAAAGTTTTTTGTTTTTTAAAATACTTAAACTCAGTCGTTTGACACCAAAAAGAGCAGTTTCATGAGATCGGAGGCTACAGGAAGAACCTGGCAACACAAGCTGACCTTCCGGCGCGGGAAAATCGTAAACAACACGGCGGAAGGAGCTTTGATAGTTACTGTATAGCTCACAAAAAATGTCTTCTTGTCATCTGCCAGACTCGCAGAGATGTTAATTGGAGCAAGAAGAAGCTAAAGCAGCTAATAGAGGATAAACATGCAAACTTACGCTGCTAATTTCTCTAGAAAAAAGAACAATGACGCCAATGTTATAACAGAAAATCACTTGACAGCAGTTTGAAAACAGCCCCATCCACCTCAGCATGGATCGCTACAATGAGGTGAAAGTTTTGCTGAAAAACTGGGAGCAGGGGTTTGTCAAAGAGCACCAAAGGAAACCCAGCAAGGTACGTTAACCGTTAACAAAATGAGCGTTGTTAGCATGCTATCTGTTTTAGTGTTATTGTTTATGAACGCTGAATGATACACTTTTCAGGAGGACATCGATCGGGCTCCAGAGGAGACCAGGAGTAAGTGCTCACCATGAGTATGAAGTTCCAATTGTAGTGTAAATAAGCGAAGAAGATTATGATTTATTTGGTGTGTCTTTCTTGCAGATCTGTATAAAGAGTACCGCAGTTTGAAACAAGCCAAAGAGAATAGCAATGAGGCCGCCAGCGGGCATACTCACGGCCAAAAGGTAATGAAGAGGCTCTGTTTCGGTCCATCGCTGTCTAAAGCTTGTGTTTCAATGTCAGATTTAATAAATATCTAACATACCTGAACAAATCTCTCAGTGATGCTGTGCCTTTTTTTTTTGTCTCTGTCTATCAAGGAGTCAGACTCTTGGGGTTCCCACTTGAACCGCAGTGCATTGCCGGCATCATCTCCCAAACTGACATCCCAGGACAGAGACAGTCTGAAGGCTTCTTCTCAGTATTATGGCCTAAAGCTTAAAAACAACCTGGCTTCACTCAGCAAGGTGAGAATACCCACACCTAATTTAACTCTTTGTGCTAAGACTGATTTATCTGCCAAAGGACAATATTCAGTTTGTTGAATATCCTCACAGATGATGACATTAACCAGCGATAGCTGCTGAGCGAGTCAGTTGAATTTCACTTTAACTACATGTTGTGTTGTTTAGTGATACAAAGGTAATGTAAAGGATAGAAAGACTTTAAGGCCATTCAATTATTTCAATGATTTCTTAATTTCCCTGGATTAAAAGGGGGGAGATACATGTGGACAGAAAACAATCAAATAAACTAATGAGATAATGACATCAGAAATTTACCAAAGTAACTGTTATATGATTACGTGTTTGTTCTGCTTTTATTTATTTATTATTACTGAAGGAGAGGCCTGTCTCACTGAAGAAAATGCACTGTCCTGGTCGGCTACCTCTGGACTCCTTGAAAGATGAGCAAACTATACGAACAAAGAGCCTCACTTCTCCTGTTGCTACTGCCAAGACCACAACCACCGACTCTGAATTCAGCCCCTTTTCACCAAGGTAATTAGATCAAGGAAAATAATTTCATGTTAACACATAACAACAAGTGTTATTCAGTGATAAATAAGTTATTTTGTGAACATAGATGCTAATTTTATTTTTGGACCAAAGTCGTTTTGCTTGAGTCAGAGAAGAAGATAATAGTTATTATCCTTTTCTTGGCATTGGTGTATTCCCTTTGTTTAGCAGCTAAAAAAATCTATCAAAAACAAGCAATATATAGTAATATATAGCTTCTATGTATATTCAAAACTTCACAGGTCGCCAGTGCAGGAATGATGCGCTGTTCTTTCTTTGTAACTGTTAAGAGTTGAGCAGCTGCGTTTGGAATTAAGAGAGAGAGGGTGAAAGTTGGAAATCCTTCATACAATGAATTAGACCAGCTAAGCGATGACATAGACGTGGATAACTGTTTCTAAATCTTTTAATGAAAAAACTGGCTATAAATTTATGATGGTTCTCAGTTAGTAAAAGCTTTTTTTAAGAGCAGTCTGAAGCCTGAGCTTTTAGCTCATATGGATTACTTACACATACCCACAAAATAAGGAAAATTACAAGGAATTCATTTTAATTTATACCCGAGATACTATTTTTTCTTTCTTAATTTTTACTGCTCTTAACTCGTACTTTCTGTCGTGACCTAAAAATTTCCCACGTGTGGGACTAATAAAGGCTTATCTTATCTTATCTTATTTCTCTCATTTTCATTATGAAATTTTGATTGTTGTTATTTTTGAAAACTACTATTAGAATCAATTAATTGCAAACTTGAGCAGTTTGGATATCTGAGAATCTAATATCATCTTTTACTTTTGAGTGGTCGAGCAAAACGGTTACTATGTAGTTGTTCTGCTTGTGCCACTTAAAGTTTCCCTGTTACCGTAGCTATTTAAAAAGTATGAATAATGTGACTTTGTGATGATTTTATGTGAGCCCTCCTTGTTATCGCGTCTTGGCTTACAGAATTAATCCTTGCCTGGGATCTCTGGCTTCAAAGATGCTCCAGTCAGCAGAGCCTGAAGAGCCGTTTCAACCATTTGAAACTTTCAGACACGACAATGATGAAGCTGTAGATGCTGCTGGTAGTTGTAGCATTAGCAAAGACATTAGTTCGCAATTCACTACCTCCACTTTAAGTCCTTCTCCCATCAGATCCTCCACCCTGTTGTCATCTTTATCCCCTGAGCGAACTTTAGGGGCTTCAAAAGTAGAAGCTAGAACTACAGGAAGTGAAACTAAAGGCAGTTTAGGAGATGTAAAAGAAAATGCTGAAACATCAGAAACTCCAAATAGAGGTACTGTTTCTGCAGGTGGTGGAACTGTAATTGGCTTTAAAGGAAGTCCGCAGATTCTTGGAGGTTTCAGAGGAGGCAGAGGCATTGGAGCAAGGCCTTCTCCTGCAAGCAGGCTGAGCTTTGTTGACAGGAAGTGGCTAGAGAGGTGTCAGGTGTTTGGAGAGATGGGAGCAGAGGAGAAGCCTGGAGCAGGCAACCAGGAGGTGAATGTGCAGAAAAGAGGGACAGCAGAAAGGGGAGAAAAATTAGAAGGGGAAATGCAAGGAGTTGAAAGAGAAGCAAAGGAAGAGATAGCTGTAGAGAGAGAAAGACAGGAGTCATTAGAGATGGGAAAAGGTAAAAAGTCTGAGAGTGTAATAGGGGATAAAATAGTCACTACTAGTGCTGCAAACTCTGGAAAAGGCAAAATAGAGGGGCTTAGCAAAGAGAAAAGGAAGGGATGGGAGGAGATGGAAAGAGGACAGGCGTCACATATAACAGCTGATGATGACAACGAGAGCAGTCCAGAAACTAAAGGTTCAAAAAAGAGGGGGAGGAAGAGGCAGCGAAAAGTGGGTGACACAGAGGGAGACACTACAGAAGAAGGAGGAGTAAAAAAGAGGTGGAGGGGTGGTAGAAAGAAAGAGGAGAGCTCTGACGTTAGCCCCAGCTCAGCTCATGGAGCAGCAGGAAAGAAAAAGAGAAGCAAGAAAAAAGGAGAAGGTGATGGAAAGGATGAAGGAGAGGAAAAAACCAAGGTACCAAAAAAGGTAAGGGGGGATTTTGGGGGGTGCATTGCAGGTCTTATATGGAGATTATCTGACGTAACTTTGCTTCTGTCCAGGTGCCCCAAGAGAACTTGTTTGGAGACATAGAAGAAGAATTTGGAGTTAACAAAATCTATCGGACACAGTCTGCTAGAGCCAGGTAGGACAAAGTGCATGTGAGAAAAGAAAAATGCCTTTGAAAGATTTCTACATGGGTTTTTTTTTCTCTTCTAACAGAGTCGCAAAGGGAGCCGAGGGTAACTTTGTGAAAATAAACCTGAAGAAGAAATCTCATGTCAAAGGATACGCCCTGAGAGGGATTGCTCTGCGCAGACAGGTGTGTGTGTGTGTGTGTGTGTGTGTGTGTGTGTGTGTGTGTGTGTGGGGGGGGGGAATCATTGTGCATGCAAGTTTAAGGCCCATTTCTTACAAGTTGAATAATAAGAGCATACCGCTATTATGGAAATATGAGAAATTATAAAATGCAGATTTTTATTGTTCAGTTCCCTTCAAAATCGTATAAATTCACAGTATTTTTTGTAGTTAATTAATATTTGCTTGTCGGTTTACATATAGAAAAGCAGTGGGAAGAAGTGCACGCTTTCTCAAAGATTTTATGCTTATATCACGTATGACGGGTCTACCTCACAATATAAAGCGCCTTGAGGTGACTGTTGTTGTGATTTGGCGTTGTATAAATAAAATTGAATTGAAATTGAATTGCATATTATATGTCCATGCTATAATACAAACTGTATCCTGAGTAATGAAAATTTATTTTTATATTTTCTTGGTGTCATAAATATCTTCTTGGTCTTGCAGTTGTACATGCAGAAGTTCCAGCTGAAGGGAGAGCGTTTCGGTGGAGGTGGTAGATATTTTGGCAGAGGAAGATGGGGGGGCTTCAGAGGGGGCCTCAGTCGACAGGGTGACACCTGCTACAAATGTGGAGGGACTGGACACTGGGCTATTGACTGCAAGGGACGAGGTGATGCATTAACAACAATAACAATAACTATTATTAAATGCATACGGGACCTTGCTGTGATCCCTTCAGATTGCTGTAGACCAGGGGTGTCCAAACCCAAGCCTCAAGGGCCGGTGACCTGGAGGTTTTAGATGTGTCCTTGATCCAACACAGGTGATTCAAATGGCTAAATTACCTCCTCAACATGTCTTGAAGTTCTCCAGAGGCCTGGTAATGAGCTAATCATTTGATTCAGGTGTGTTGACCCCGAGTGATATCTAAAACCTGCAGGACACCGGCCCTTGAGGCCTGGAGTTGGACATGTCTGCTCTAGACAGTCCTTAGCATCGTCAACACAGCAACCACACCCACAGTAAGAGGAAGCCAATCAGCAAAAAGATTACTTGTAGGGAGGGTGGCTGTAAAGAGTGAAGAGCTCTCTTCAAAGCTTTTTTTTTTTTTTCTTTTATCTGAAAGATGACCTAAGGGGCATCACCAAAACCCAATATAAGATAAATCGGCTTTATTTTGAGCAAAGCAACTCTACTAGAGTCCAAGAATAAAGTTGCAGATCTGGAAATGAGCATCACAGGTCTGTTAAAAGCTTTGATATGTTTTGCAGCCCCTCCACCTCCTGTTGCTGATGATAAGGCGGCTGAGGAGGAGCCATTTGAACTGCCCACCCTGGAGGATGTTGCCAGGGCAACGGGGACGCTACAACCTCAGCCACTGGGTACATCTGTTGAACTGATTGCATGCAGCTGTCTGATAGAACTAGTCAGCTTATTTCTGACTGTATAGGTTCAGTGTCATATATGCACTGTTTAAGTTTTACTTTGTGCATCATATTAATGACATTATGTGAAACGTAGTTTTATCTTTTATCTGTGTGACACCGTTCACAAATACTCTATAGTAAGAACAGTTATTAACTTTATATTATCTACAGCTAACACATAGACTGGAGGTGTATGTTTGCATCTGCTCATTAATGGAAAAAAAAAAGTTTGAACACTTTGTTCATGTAAATTTGTGTACATTTTTTAGAGCTTAAATTTGAGCTGTTTTAAGTAACAAAGCTGTCAAATACAGATGTTTTGTGTTCCTAAGTCATGTGTTTTTAGAGCCTGATGTGTTTGTGTGTTCCAGTGGCATCATCCACTTTTAAAGAGGAGCAGCATGAGCAGGAAAAGGAAGCGGACAGTAAGCGTAAAGATGAAGTGCTGCTGAATGTGATTCGCCCCGATTATGAACGGCCTCCTCCTCCACCACCCATGGAGCCGCTTTATGAGCTCACAGATGATGGAAAAGTCCAGGGTAAAGACTACACACTGAACTCATACTGAAAACTGAAAAACAGACATACAGTACAATGGCCTAAAAACTGAGTTTTCTCTTTATGTTTAGAAACACCTAAAGATGTTTATTCAGCTCTAAGAGATCTTGGCTATCAGTCATTTCGACCAGGACAGAAGGAAGCCATCATGAGGATCCTGTCGGGTGTGTGGTGTTCACACTCATAAGGTCATCTGCCTGCACTCATTGTCACATTTATAATCTCTCTATACATGTTTGTGTGTTTCTACCTTTAGGTCTGTCTACCCTCGTAGTGTTATCAACAGGGATGGGCAAATCGTTGTGCTACCAGCTCCCAGCTTACCTCTATGCTCAGAGATCCAAATGCATCACTTTGGTCATATCACCTCTCGTCTCTCTAATGGATGACCAGGTAAACACTTCTACACCTGATGGCTGTAGATAGGCAAAGTGCAAATTAGATTTGCACTTTATGATAGAGTTGAGAATGTATTTGGTGAATATCTTTGTGTGTTTCCATGCAGCTGTCTGGCCTGCCAGCCAAGTTGAAGGCGGCCTGTATCCACTCCAACATGACGATGAAACAGAGAGAAGCAGCGATAGAAAAGGTAAAAAGGAAGTGCATCAAGAATCAGATATGGGTGAGACTGAGCCATGTTGATTACAGCTTCTTTGTTAATGTCATTGAAAAATGAACAGGCTCTTATTGGATCTGTTAATCTAATTACTGGATGCAAGTCTTACTTCTCCTGCAGTCCCGGTTCTTTGGCTAGGTTGCATATAAATGGTTTCACATAGTTAGTCATACAGACAGATGTTGAAAGTGAGAAAATGAAAACAGGATCAGATAAATATTTGGTGCTGAATTGAGTTTTATTCCTTTTTTTTTGTTTTTTGCAATAAGTATTCTGTGACACTCTGATGCCTTTTTATGCCAG